>PVKB01000168.1:0-294656 GCA_004027205.1 Ctenodactylus gundi | reverse complement strand
CCATTTGAATTACCACAGATTTCTCAGTGGAAACTATAAAGGCCAGAAGAGCCTGGAACAAAATCTTTGAAGCTATAAAAGACAGCAAGTGTCAATCCAGGTTGTTACATCCAGCAAAATTATCCTTGAAAATTGAAGGAGAAGTAAAAATTTTTCTAACCCAAGAATCCCTAAAGAAACTGTGACCTCTAGCCCAGCGTTGCAGAAGATACTTGAAGGAGTCTCTGAGACAGAAGCAAGAGGCACCAAAGAACATGGACGAGAAGAAGCCTCTAAAGAGAAAGTGTAACAAAGAAAATAGATTGGTATTTGAATCCTTTCCTTGGTATCCCACTACAACAGTACCAGCTTTCTCATAAAATCTGCGAAACTTCCTCCCATAATTATGATTTTTAAGACTATATTAGTTTGAAAATCATAATAATTATATTGAACATGGGGAATTGATAAAAAAATCTTTAGAAATATGTGTGCATGAATTTGTGGGTGAATAGGTAGAAAAAATGATAAGCCAAATCTGGAAAAATGTTAGTAATTAGTGAGATGTGAGTAAATAATTTATGAAAGTTAAAAAATTCCAAAATAAGTGAGTATGCCATTGTATCGATTGCTTATATGTCATTTACTCTTGTAATATAGATGTAAGTTCATTTAATGTAGCAATTTACTTACTTGATTTTTTGATGTAAATTTTTCCTAAGAAAATTGATTGATGTAATGATACCCTGAATGTCTTTTGAATGTATAAACATTTAGCTTTCAGTACTCAGCTAAAGAATTTGAAATTTAAACTTCTCTTTCTTTCTCACGTTTTCTATCCTTATAAATTTCATTGTTATAGTTCTTTTCTTATCTGGATTGGTGGGTCATGGCATGTTAAAGAATCTCGACAAAGATATAGTAAGATACAGAAAAAAAGAACTTTCGGCAAATCATTCCCTTAAAGGGCTCTGCTGGCCCCAGAGAAGAGGCATCGAGATCCGGCCACTGCGGCCCATTCTGGGAGTGGGGAGCTGAGCTGAAGAGTGGCGATTTGAGCGGTGGAGTGAGTCAGACGCAGAAGATTAGATACGGTAAAGATCACATGACTTCTCTGATTTGGGAAACCCAGAACACAAGCATTCTAACGAACCAAGTGGGTGTCATAGTAGGAGTTACAGAGGGATGGGGAGGGCGCGAGAGGGTGAAAAATGGGGAGAGGAAAGGATTGTAATGTTGATGTGGTACATATACGTGCAAAATAGTCAAATTCATTTGTGAACATTTTGTATCACACACACATACACATAATAATAAAACTAGGGGGAAATCTTACGTCAAATTAGACAAATAGCCGGCACATTCTAGATTGCATAGTGACAAGGGCATATCAGTCTTTGAAAAGATTTACATAGTTTCCAGATAGGTGTATCAAGATTGTTCTTTAAAAGGTCTGGACATGAAATAAGTGATCATAGATTAAAAATCACTACAAATGGAAATTTATCTGAAGTTTGTCATGTAGTTATTTCCAGACCATAATCAGTTATTATTTATCGGAGGAAAGATACCATTACAAGGCATCACATAGCCTTTCAGTCAAAATAACTTATTTTAGTCCTGTTCTTGTGCATATTTCATTAATTCACTCTAATGATTAAATGAGACAGTCTTTTTATTTGGCCTAGTACTTACTTAGTGTTTAATAATATTAACCATGTAGTAATAATAATAGTACTGACTTCCTAAACAGATTCAGGATGTTTTTGAGATAATATCCTGTGTACATTAATAATTTAAAAGGGCCAAAGCACACAAAGCCTTCTTAGAGACTTCCTGTGTAATTAGAGCCTCTGAGTGCTTTGCCTGTAACATAATCTCCCTCAATTAGAGCTTTTTATTCAAAACAGTTTGCGTAGTCTAATTATATTTGTGCATTAGAAATCATACCTATGACTAATGCTATAGCTATGGTAAATGTCTAGTGATTTTTAGACTCCATTATCACAACTAGCAAAAATAAACTAGAAAAGCGATGTGATCTTGTAGAATTCTGTTATCACTTCCCCAGAGTGCACAGAATAAAATCAGAGCTGGTGTTCACAGAATGTGCAGATGCAATACCTAAAGCACGCAGCGTCATGTGTATTTAAGTGAGAGGAAAAAATTGTGGATATCAAGTGGAATGGAGTCTATCACATGCTGGACCAGAAAGTGGAACTGTCGGCGGTTAAAGAGTAACACAGAAATTACAGGGCTAACAGCACTTGTCAAAGGTAGGATGAGAATAGATGAAGGAATTAGTGAAATAGGAGGAGATGTAAGAATATAACTGAAAGAAATATTCAGTAGCTGGAAACATACAAGATAAAAGCAACTGAACATTATTGTCAGCACAAGATACACCCATACCGCTTTTTTAGATTTTCACCAAAGAAAGTGAAATGTGAATTGGCTACCGGGGAAAAACCATTCTGTTGCAAATAATACATCGCACAATATTTTCTAGTAGATTGTGTTACATCCAATGAGTAACACTGGTAATTGCTGGGGACCTGTGTTAGTGTTTCACATCCACCCAAATGAATGTTGTCATTGCCACAAATTCCAGCATCCTCTGTGAAAAGCATAATACAGCAAGGACAGGAAAGAAAAATTAGATCTTTTGCTTACATGAGTTTTTAAAAAGTCTCTTTTTCAGTTTTAGTTTGAGGACATATTTTGTAACATAGATAATATATTAGACCAGTACTACGTCTAAGTTAATACATACATCAATAAATGTACACACAATCAAGTACACCATCAAAAACGGTGATATAGAGTTAGCCTTGGAAGGGAACTAACATTTCATTAACTATAGAATTGAAGCTCCAACTACAGCACATCATGGAGTAGATTCTTTGCATACTTTCTTTCCAATCTCACAACAACCCTGGGAGATAACAAGTGCACAATATTTATGACAGCAAGTGAGGATAAGCAGCATGCCCAAGGTCACATACCCAAGTGAGGTGTAGGTGCATCTCTGACTTTAGTACCCTTTCTAGGCCACTGCCACGTCAAGCTACAAAGGATTCAAACTAGATTGATTTTAAAAGGCAACTTGCTATTGTAATATAAACTCCATTGTGTGTGTGTGTGTGTGTGTGTGTGTGTGTGTGTGTGTGTGTGTGTGTGTGTGTGTTTAAGACAGGTTCTTATTCTGTAGTTTAGGTCGGTCCTGAACTCAACCATGTAGCCCATGCTGGCCTCAGACTCAGGGCAATCCTCCTGCCTCACCCTTCGGAGTGCTGGGATTACAGGTTACTTTAGGCATTTTGATGTACATACTTTGCCCTGGGTGTTACAAGAACTAGTTTCAAAATGGGCTCAGCTCTCATGGGACTTGTTCTAATGTCCTTTCATCATGAAGGGGTCCATCTTTAATGATAAATGTGGAATTTCAAGAGAATAAAGTAGGTGGATTCAGAACGCTAAAATTTTTGTCTTAGCTCCTTTTGTTAATGTGCAGGGATACAAGACTTTTCATTTTTCTCTCTAGCTATCTACATGACTGCATCATCCTGTGTCTTCATCAGATATTACCAAAATGTAATTTGGAGTGATTGAAAGTATTACTTCACTGATGCAGTGGGAATTAAAAATAACAAAAGTTTAAAGAGAGATATTTTACCTGGTACTACTAAGTTAACTAGCACAGGGGACAGCTATAGAGGCAATTCCTGAAGTTTTGTATAATATTTTGGTATATTTGTGTAAAATATTTAATATAAAATGATACCTGTGATCTTAAAATTAGGCAATAATCTTGATATTACAATCACATGAGGCAACATTCAACATACATTGAATGTGAAGGTAAGAACTCAGTTTGTGTTAATGTGTAAGACTAGTTGTTTTGTTCTTGAAGATCTACAATCTCGGGGAGGTAGAAGAGTTGTCTCTGCAGTGGTGTTATTATTTAATCATTAAACACAGATTGACATTTCTGGTACTTTCAATCACTTGATTTCTACAAACAGCTATAATGCCCAACACTGAACGTATTGTCCCCTGTGACTTAGGGTTTGCTAGGACAAACAATAAGAAATGGACTTCTGTCTGAGAACTAGAGTGTCCATTTTAAATATTAATAGCAACGCCAAGGTGTTCTTCCCAAAAGTTAATTTGATTTGTATTTCCAGACATGATATATTCAAATATTAATTTTCCTTCATCCTAAGCCTTTTCCATTTTTTCAGTGTATTAGAACAGCATTGTTTTTCAGTTATTCATTTTTATTCACATGCTTAATGATATAGTTAAAGATCTTTTCACATTTGGAGACTATTGTGGCTTGGATCTGCGACATTCCCCAAAAGTCTCATGCATTTGAATGTTTTAGATTGTCTATCGAACCATGCGTTTGAGGGGTGGATTGCAGTCATGAAAGTTGGACTACACTCCTGGTTGGATGACAGGCATGTAGTGGAAGCTTACCACACCTTCCACACCTGGATCCAGGAGGGGCTGATCTCTGGGATGAGACCTGGAAGGATATATAAGCTGCTTCCTGCCTTCCTTAGAGGGCTAGTCTCGACTTGACTCGGCTTCCTGTTTGTAACGTTGAGAAGCTGCCTCTAATTCTGCCTCTGCCATGTACTTCCATTGTTGCCGGCCGCCCCTGCATGGACTGTGATCTTCTGAAATTGTGAGCTAAAATATGCCTTTCCTCCCCCAAATTTGTGGATGTCAGGTATTGAATCACAGAAATGAAAAGGTAACTGAGACAAGATGTTAGCATATTTTTTCTTTAAGGGAAATTAGTGTTGCCCATCTCATATTTTTGTCTGATACTTCTTTAAACTGTATATATAATTACGTTTTTGCTTTTTAGATATTTTTAATCCATCTGGATTTTTAATGTGTGATTGGTATGAAGTGGGATTTTTTTTGCCCCTAAATAAATGAATAGTTTATCCGTAGCATTTATTATCTCTTACTCACTGAATTGGAGAAACTTCTTTTAGGTACCAAGTTTCCATTTATACATTGGTCTGTTTTTGAAATCACTTGAGATATTTTTCTATTTTTCTGTCAAATACCCTAGTTAAGATATAATTATATATTTTTGTAATTATGTATTTTGGTCTATGTGGTTGAAAAGGAGCCTCCCTATGTGAAAAATTACATGCATGCACATATGTGTGCACACACACATACCATTAGTGGGGGTTTTTGATATTTATTGTGGGAATTCAAGCAAAATAAATTTTCTAGATGAATTTTAGAGTAGGCTTTTCAAAATTAATTTGAAATCTACTGATATTTTGATGATTACCTTGAACTTTCACATTAGTTTACAAATGTCTGCCACATTTATATCAACATTCACTCAGGTGTATAGCCTTAATTTATTCAGATCTTCTCTTTATTACTCCTCAAAAATTTATTTTCTGTCATTTATGTGTTGTTCCATTTTTATTAAATATTTCTGAGCTATCTTATTAGCTGTTTTGTTGCTACTGTGAAAGCATTTTTAAATAAATTTTTGTGATTGTTATATTTTTACAAAGTCAGATGAACATGTATTTAGACTTACCATGAGTCTTAGCAGTTTTTTGCTCACTATTGATTTTTGGTCCTTGTGGATTCATGTTTTATTTTTCAGGAGCATGTCTGCTAGTCATTATTTCAGCTAGGATTTGGTGATAAATTTTCTGAATGCATTCATGTCTAAAAATGTCTTATTTTGTCTTTATACTTGTCTGACAGGTTGTCAGATTGTAAAATTCTAAGTTGAAAATCTTCACCTTAGTCCTTAGAAAATATTTCTGTAGCTTTCTCATACTCAATATTGCTTAATAAATATGAAGTTAACATCGTGATTTTTTGTTAATAATTTTGTTTTTCTTTAGAAGCTTTTAGGATTTTCTCATGATCCATAAAGTATTAAAATTTTACCACTCCTTTTAGACATTTTCTTTTCTCTCATTCTTCTTGTTTACTACTCAGTGAGACTTAAAAAACTAGAGTTTCTTTTTTGGGGGGCGGGATCTTGGGAATTGTATTTGATTTCTTTATCCCCCCTCCCCCCATTCCTACTCATTTCTTCTGGAAAGCATGTTACATGGATATTGTGACTTTTGGGTGAACTCTACATCTCTTAACCTTTACTTTGTATTATTATCTCCCTGTTCATTTGCATTATGATATTAGAGAAATATGTGATTTGACCTTTGAGCACTAGGTTCCTCTTCAGTCAGATATGTCAATGTTGCTATTCAATCTTGAACTTTTTGTTATTGGTTATTTCATATCTTTTCCACTTGCGATTCCTCTTGCTTTGCAGGTACAATAACCTCTCTAAGCATGTAGCATATAATCATTTTATGCTTGAAAGTTTTCAGCCATGTGCTCTAATTATTCTATTTCCTCCATTGTTATTGGGTGTGTGTGTGTGTGTGTGTGTGTGTGTTGATTCTTTTCTTTCATGGCGTTAGTTTTCCTCAAATATTTGGTGAATCTTTTCTGTACACAGATTTTCCCTGTAACCTGTCTGAGAATGTGAGAATGCTGGAACTACCTGCCTCAGCTTTCTAACCAATGATGTTGTGGGCATTGAGGGATATGCTATCCAATATAACCAGAGTTAGTCTCCTGGGAAGAGGGTCTTCCTGAATGCCAGTAGACATTGTAGCACTACCTTGTATCTTTGAAGTAAATGCCCATCCCAAATACTCCCACCTATTGGTACTTTCTCTCCTTTGTATATCAGTCACTCATCTTTCCATATCTTTGGGGGATTGGCTCCATGACCTCTGTGGATACCAGAATCTGAGTACACTTACATCCTTTGTATAAAATGGCACAAAATTTACATGTAACTGACAAAATCCTCCCAAGTCCTTTAAATCACCTCTAGGCTACTTATAACAGCTAATATGATGCAAATCCTATTTTAATAATTTTTAAAATAATTTTTAGAGAATAATTAACAAGAAAAATGAACAAGTTTAATACAGGTGCAAATAAAATATAATCCCTTCTGTAATTAGTTGTGTTCACAGACATGGAATCCATACACCTGAAGATTATGTTTAGTTGTTTTTGACTGTGTGCTGCAAACTTTACCTGAGTTGACCCTACAATGAAAGTGTCTTTCCATTTGGAAAAATAAATTTACTTTCGCCAGGTATTCACAGCAGTAGCAGTCAGATCATCTTAGATATAGTTCTAGACTTAAGTCCTTGGTAACATCCAGCCAGGCAAGGTGAATTCAAGTTGCAAATTTCCAGGAGGGCTGGCCCATGGCCACAGTTACTCAAAGATCATTTTTTTTTTCTTTCTATTTTCCCCATGTTCTATTAAGTGTCAAATCTGGCAGATACCTGGTATTTGGAAAAGGCTGTGCTTATTTTTTTTTCCCAAGGCACTTAATTGTGTTCAGTTAATGTTAAAGTATCTTCTGTTAGCCACTTCACTATGGAGAGATCTTGAACATTGGAGTCTGTTCCTATTTCCTTGTAAGAGCACTAACACTAAAGCCTGCAATTGTTTGGTTCAGGGTTAAAAGTACTTTGATGCTCATGGACAGAGTTAGGCCCAGTGGGCAGCAGGTCCTGGGCCTACTCAAGTTCCCTGTTCTTACTTCCCTGTATCTACCTTTTTCTTAGGTTATGATACAACAGTTCTTTATGTCAGCTCTACTCTTGGATGCATTTTAAAAGTTTTCTTCAGAGTATCTTAGTGTGCACTTGTAGATTTAGCTCCTTGGGAGCCTGAGATAGGAGGATTCTTGAGCCTAGGAGTTGGAGGCCAAGCTGGGTAACATGACCTAAGTTCTAACTTTTGTAAAATATAATTGTATGTTTCATTTGCTTTTATGTGGGAGGATTGATCAAAATAACCCCATTACTGAGCATTTGATTACCATTGTAGAAATGAAAATCCTGCCATCTCTTCTGTTTATGTTGGTGATAATAGTGAGCAGAACAGAGGGTCGGTGAGTTAGGCTGCCTCTACAGCTGATTCTAACCAGTTACTGCCGTCTTCTGTCTTAGTGCTCCTTCACTTTTTTTCCCCTGAACCCACCCGTACATCCTTTCTACCAATATTGTCCTTTACACATTTTAGACTAAAACTCTTTTTTTAAATCCAATTCTATCTCTTATTTTGGCTTTATATGTAGTCTTTGGTTATGATAGCTTTTTCATCAAAGGCCACCCTACTTCTTTCCAAAGCTAATGATTTTTAAAAACAATCTTCCCATTGAGGAAGCTTCAGGATATACATGACTTTATTGAATCTGGGCCTGTTACCCTCTTCAAACTCAGTGTTGTAAATGATAGGTTAGCCTTAAAACTGTGAGAAGGGTTAAGAGGGTCTTAAGAAACCAAGGGTTTTTTTTTTTTTTTGGCCTATTTTATTTCATTGACTGAAAAACTATGGGACTAAAACTAGATAACTACCACTTAAGTGGAAAGTAAATGAAAAGCTTCAATAAAATTATGAAATCAATAAAACTGGATAAAGGCATTAATGTTGGAGTTTATTCAGTCCTTATACTGTCAAAACAAGAGGTTACAAAGCAAATAATATCCTACTTATTTGTTGTATGTGAAAACAAACATACGTATACTATATTTAAAAATATTTGGGTGATAGATTCAAATCTTATTCTTCATTTGGCTTTTTACTAGAAGTAGCCTGAGGCAAGTAAATAGGATAGTGAGGTAAATATCTAAAGCAGTTCTTTGGAGAATACAAACTTAGAATAACAAACAGGTAAGATAACTAAAAAGACTCAATTCCCATTCAAGGGTAAGGTCTTACTGAACTATATTTCAGAGTTTAAAAAATAATGTAGGCTTAAAATAGTAAAAAAAAAAAAAAATCTTGATATGACCTCCCTGATGGATTTTGGGAATATATTTTACAAATTTCAGTTTTATATCTATGTTGATTATATATATGTTAGTTATATATTGTGACCTATGTGTTAATTTTGTCAGTGCTTTTTCAGCATACTCAGTGCTTCAAGTTCGGCAGTGAGCTATGGAAGATGCAAAAGACAAAGCCCAATCTCTACATCCAGGAAGCTGACCATCTGGTGTGGGAGCTAAAAAGTGACTCAACTGTGAGGCTGTGCCACATAGGGTAAGAAAGGCACAATGTATCCTGAAAAGGGGATTGAGACCATTTTGTTGGTTTTGTCATTTGATTTTCAGTAGAGACTGAGATGGACTTACAAGGAAACTGTGATATGTCGTGGATTGGTAAGTGGCAAAAGAAGGAAGACGAAATGAAAGCCCATCCTACTGATAGAAGAGAACAAGACAGATGTAGACGTAAGAGCGACAGGTAGAATGAGTACCTAGCAGTCTGGATTGGGTGAAATAAAGTATTCTGTAATAGAGACAAAATAGGAAGGATTATACAATCTAATTACATATGTTTTTGACTGCTGGCAAGACACTATAACTTTATTTTTGTCTAAAGTAGATCTTTGAATGGGGGAAACCATGATTATATTTTGGGCATAGGGATATCATTATATCAGGCAGTATGCTGTGAAGTAGAGAGAAGAGAGTCAGAAATACAATAATGTAGTTAAAATGTACCAAAATAATATTTTAAATTGAGATGGTAGTAAGAATGTATAGATGAGAGGTATATTGAGGTGTAGAATTGGCAGGATTTGAGGAGTGGATAAAGAAGTGGATAAGTAAAAAGGATTAGAAGATTCTGGTTCCAGATCTGGCTTTGTAGAATGACAGTAGGGAAGTAATTTCACAACACTGGGCATCAGTCTTAGTATCTGTACAATTATTGAATTGAATAATACCTAGGTCATTATAATTGTATGGTCTCATAATTTTGAGGGTTCGCGTTAACAAGATTAAAAACATAAGAGAGAAATTAACTTTGAGAAGAAACATTGTATCTAAGACATCTGAAAGTATAATGTAGCTGAACCTTCAGGTCTAAATATTAGAAAGTCTGAGATCTAGACACAAAGACAAATGAAAGTACAGGGTGTATATGAGAAATCACAGGAGCTATAGAAAGCAGAGAGCAGGAGGGTGAGTCACTGATTGTTTGGGTTAGCATTTAAAGGGAAAGTTAAGACAAACCAGTGAAAGATTGTGGAAAGTTTCTATTGAGGAAGGGGGAAAAGAGACGGCGAGTAATGTTAAATGATCAGATGGAAATAAGAGCGCGAGACCACTAGATTGGTAGTCATTGAGCTACTGGCATTTGTTGAGGAAGCAGATTCTGTAGATGGAGAATAGGCATTAAAATTCACTATCGCTGGCAAAGAAAGGTATTACAGGAAGTGTATGTGTGATGAGAGACACCCGAGCCTTTGCATGGAAAAAAGGGAGCAGGTTTGGGAAGAGTGATTTCTACCACGCCAGCAAGGACAAGTCAAGGGAGGCAGTTCAAGGTGAGATAAACCTAGCACATAGGCACTTATGGATTCAGTGAGGGGAGACTATTTTCCTGCTTCTTTCCAGGAGGAGAGTTGTCCCTCTCCTGCCCCTATTGCTGCCCTACTGGATAGATTAAAAGAATGAAAAAGCAACAAAGAAATAAAGAGTAGTAATTTTTAACATAAAAATTTTCTGATGTGTATATGTAAAACATTGATGAAAGAATTTAGAGGTGGAACAAACAAATGGGAAGATATCCTGTGCTCACAGGTTGGAAAGATTAATATTGTTAGTATATACATTGTACCCAAGGCACATCTATCCAGTTCGATTCTGTTGCTCTATAGATTCAGTGCAATCTTTGTAAAAATTCCAGAAATGGAGAAAACAATTTTAAAATTTGTGTAGAATGGCAACAGTCCTGAATAGCCCAAGCAACGTGATTAAAAAAAAATTGCCAGAAGCAGCTCACTATCTGATACATATGTATCCTAAGGAATTCAAATCTGTATGTGGAAGAGATACTTGCACTTATGACTGATGAGATACTTGCCCCTTGAACTGGGATTCAGAGTTATGGGGTGGGTGGGGTGCAGAAGAGGGAGGTGCTGTGATTTTTTGTTTTGTTTTGTTTTTCTACCGTGGACATGTATAACGACAGAGTTACTTCTTAGAAAGAGAAGATAAGACAGAGGGCATCTTGGGTCCTGAGCAGTGATCACTATGAGTGCACATTGTCTTTTTTTTCTGCCTCAATTATATATTGTACATTACCATAAATAAATTTGATTTGGAGGAATAAGAACAAGCATGTTATTGATTTACTTTCATTTCCTGAGCCATGAACTCTGGGATATACTGCTTATTCCATTATCAGGAACCATTTTACTCTGAGGATATACCAAAAGTGAAGAACAGTCTCAGTAGTTGTTTTAGGATTTTTCCGAGGTGAATATGCAATCAGGGGTAATCATGTAGTTATGCCACTCCTCTCAGTATTTTCACATAGGTCAAATCCAAGTACAAAAATGCATAAAAACAGAACGTGAAGCCTTGTAAAGTGTAAGCACATAATAGATCTGTTTTTGTGTTGGTAACCAGGGTAGAGGGGGAGGTAGAGGAAAAAGCGTGAGGCAGAAGGCTGATTCTGTGTGTGAATCTTAGGTCTTCTTCATTAGCTTGAAAAGCAATTATCTTCTCTCCTATTGGTTCCCTAGGACTTTGGACACCTGCAAGCAATAAATGATCTGTAGAAAACCCAAATCTCCCTGCAAAGTGGCTCAATCCAGGAAGAGTGCTAGAATAACCACCATGGTAATCTATTTTTCTTTTCCTCTTCGCTCCTACCAGTTGAAATCAGGGGTCTGACTCTCTTTCTCCACTAAAACTGTCTTAGAATCTTAAAAATTTCCAGGCCTTCAATCCAGCAGTCTTTTGGAGACCTTCCCCCTCCTCTTCTCTCTGGAATTTGTAGCTGTGGTCTCTTCTCGCCGTGGCAGCCTCACACTGCACTTCCTTTGGCTGTTCTGCTGTCCCTGTCCTCCTGTCAGTGCCTGCTGCTGTTGTTGTAGCTTAAGTCTTCCTTGCTTTTTTTGTTTGGACCATTCTGTAGTTTCCTACTGAATGCATTATTACCAGAGCTGACAGTTCGAATCCACACACTACCCTCCTGCCAGTGTCATTTTTCTTAGGTGTAATTTCTAGGTACATAAGGTATCACAGCCTGTAGCATAGTCTCTTGCCTACCACTTCACCCATATCAGTCACAGTGTTCCTTCTCATGTCTCATACTAAAGAAAACTGCTATACTTTACAGAACAGACTTTTTAAAAAATTGTTCTATACTTTTGTACCCTTGATCTGATCTGAAACGTCCTAGTTTTCCCTGGCATGCTTGGCGATCACTAATCTTTCAAGAGTCACTTTATGTAATTTCCTTTCGGACTGCTACTCGCACCGGTAGTGGAGGTGAACTCTCCCTATTTGTACTCAACAGTACCCTGCAAATGCTTCTCTTTTAAGGTCTACAGTGCTTTATAACCTGTTTATTTTTTGCTTTTCCCTCCAAGACTCCAAACTACTCAAGGATAAGGTCTGTGTCTTATATTTCCAGTATTCCTCACACATAATTTTTTATTAAATGTTTTTCTCTCCATAAATTAATACCCTTCAAAATATTTGCACACTTGTGGAATGAACACCACAATTATAGAACATTTTTATCAGCCCCAAAGGAATTCTGCCCTCTTCATTTCTTTGGCTCCCTCTAGTTTCCCAACCCTTATTATTTTAAGTATTTGTAGAGTTATCTATTCTAGACATTTCATCTATGAATAACTGTATACTCTGTGGTCTTAATTGTTCTTTTGCTTAGTTTAATGCTTTCAAGGTTCACCCATATTTGCCTTCTTTTCTTCTGCTGAACGACATCCCACTGCATGGATGGGGCACATTTTATTTATACACTAATTAGTTGATGCACATTTGGATTATTTTCACTTCTGGGCTATTATGAATAATGTAGCCATTTGTTTACGTGTTTCAGTTCCTGGAGGTATGTTCCCAAGAGTGGAATTGTTGGATTATAGGGTAACTCTATGTTCAGCATTTCGAAGAACTGAGATACCAGTTTTCAAAATGTTGCACTGTTTTTTTGAAAATTGGAGTGAAATTCATAGAACATGCAATTACCCATTTTAATGTGTGCAATTTAGTGACATTGAGTACATTCACAATGTTGTACAAGCACTACCCCTCTCTAGTTTCATAGCTTCCCAATCAACCTGGAGATACACGCTGTACTCATTAAATAGTCACTGTCCCGCCCTTTGACAACCACTAAGCTGTTTTTTGTGTCTCTGGAATTTCCCATTTTGACTGCTATATGTAATTGAAATTGTACAATAGTCAGGCTTCAGTATCTGGCTTCTTTCACAAAATGTAAAATTTTGTATGTATCAGTGTTTCATTCCTTTTTATGACTGAATAACAGCCCATTTATGTATTACCACAATTGTTTATTAATCTATTATCAATATTTGTATTATTTCTACCTTTTCATTATAATAAATATGCTTCTAATAAGTATTCAGGTACAAGCTTTTGTGCATCCCTATTCTTTTACTTCTCAGGTAGATACTTAATAGTAGAATTAGTGCATCATATTTTAAATTATACTTAGCATTTTGAGGAATCAACATACCATTTCTCATAGTGATTATACTATATTCTCATCAGCAATATATGAAAGTTTCTGTTTCCTCACATCCTTGCCATAACTTTATATTTTTGATTCCCCCTCCCCCCCCATAGTGCTGGAGAGGGGACCCAGGGCCTCAGGCATGTTAGGCAGGTGCTCTGCCACTCAGCTACCCTCCTAGGGCTTCATTTATTAATTAGCTTGTTTTGTCTTAAAGGCTTTCTTAAATTTTATGCACAAGGAGTTATCATGATTTCTTTCATTGGTTGGATGGCTTGAATAATTCATTCATAGAAGTTCATTTGGTTTTGCTTATGAAGCCTATGTTTTTCTTGCACTGGTGGCACATGGTGACAACATATTTCTGGATTAGATCATATAGCTACGAGTAGACATTGGTAAAAGTGAGGAAACTGCTTAAATTTCTACAGGTGTCTTCAGGAGAGCTGCTGGTAAGCCATCTCTTTTTAGGAGTACAATGATATAGAAGTCTCCACCTGTTGATTGTAGCCGCTGTAATGATTGTGATGTGGGTTCTCATCTTGGTTTTTTCACTTCTGAAATGATTAATACTATTGAATATCTTTCATCTGTGTGGCCATTTGTACATCTTCTTAGGAGAAAGATGTACACCTGTACCCATTTTCAAATCAGCTTTTCATTTTGTTGATGAGTTCTGAGATTTCGTTATATATTCTGAATGTTAAGTTCTTTGTGAATACACTAGTTGCAAAATCCGTCTTCCTGTGATAAAAACTTTGAAGGACAAAAGCTTCTATTTGTGATGCCCAATTTTCCTGTTTTTTTTTTTTTTCCTCTTTTGCTTTGTGCTTTGGGTGGCATATTTAAGAACTAATTGTTTAATACAAGTTCAAGATTTATTCCTATATTTTAAAGAGTTTTAAAGCCTCACCTTTTTTACATTAATCTTTTATCCTAAAGACTTGCTAAATTTGTTTATTAATTTTTAATTTTCTTCTCTAGTATTAGGGATTGAACCCAAGGGCTTCACACTGAGCCAAATTACCAGCCCTTTTCATTTTTTAGGTAAGGTTTTGCTAAATTGCCAAGTTTTCCAGGCTGGGCTCAAACTTAAATTGTCGTCTCTGCACTCTCCAAGGTGCTGGGATTATAGAAGTCTGCATCAGACCTGGCTTGTTTATTAGTTCTAATAGTTTGAAGTGTTTTCCTTTGGATTTTATGAATAAAAGGGCATGTCATTCTTGAATAGGGATAATTTTTCTTCTTCCTTTTCAATCTTGGTATCTTTTGTTTCTTTTTCTTAGCTAATTTCTATGGCTAGAATTCTAGTACAATAATAAAAGTGGACTATGTTCTTGATATTAGGAGAAATACATGTAGTCTTTTATCATTAAATATAAAAGTTGTGGGATTTTTGGGACTGTAGTTTTTTTTTTTTTTAATATCCAGCATATGCAATTTCCTTTAGGTTTGTTGAGGGTTTTTTTTATTATAAAATATTTTGAATTTTGATTCAATGCTTGTGTTTTGTCATTAGTATAATCATGAAGTTTTTGTCTTTGATTCTATTGATGTAATGTGCTACATTAATTTTTAGGTGGTAAACCAATCGTATCCTTGAGCCAAATTCAAATAAATGTTCCTTAAATTGAATCCGTTGTGATTCCAGTATATGAGAACTGGGTAAAAATAACTCAAGAAATAGATAAGAAAAAAAGACTGAAAAACAATTTCATTTTCAGACTATTTAGAAAACTCTGAAACCTTGGAAGTGGCATTGTTTCTGTATAAAGTTCCTTTTATTTCTTTCATTCTTTTTTGTTTTTTCAACATTGAAGATTGAATATAGGGACTTTGTATTGGGATAAGTCCCTAGTTATTTTTTTGTCCCTATCCTTTAAAAATTATTTTTAAAATTTTGTTCTTTTTAATATTTTTATTAAGTTTTCAAGGATGGTCTTATGCTTGCTTTCCTTGTGTCTCAGTGTCCCAGAGTGCTGGGATTACAGGAGTGTGCCATCATATCCAAATTTGTATGAACCTTTAAAACCAGTATTAATGCTGGGTGGTACATGCCTGTAATCCCAGCTATTTGGGAGGCTGATGCAGAAAGAGCATAAATTCAAGGCCAGCCGGGGAAACTTAGTGAGACTCTGTCTTGAAATAGTTTTTTAAAAAGTGTTTCAAGTGTAGCTCAGTGGTAGAGTGCCTGCCTAGGCCCTAGTATTGCCAAAAAAAAAAAAAAAAAAAAAAAAAAAAAAAAAAAAAAAAAAAAAAAAAAAAAAAAAAAAAAAAAAAAAAAAAAAAAAAAAAAAAAAAAAAAAAAAACAAAAAAACAAACAAACAAACAAACAAAAAAAAACCTTTTCTTGAAAGAGGTCCTGGAAGATTTACTAGCACTTAACAACCTGTCCCAAATAGCTTACTTTATAAAAATTAGTGTAATGCTTCCCTCATAGATTTGTTTTCTGAGTCTCTCTCTTACACACTTTCCATGTATCATACCAACGAAATGCCTGTATAAAAATAGTGTTACCTGGGACTATAGTAAAGTTGCTCCTGCTTTGTTTTTTTTTTTTTTTTTTAAATTGGTTAAGCACTTAATGTTGCCAGAGCAAAGCGAAAAGACCTTTATACAGAACCATAAGGCAGAAACACTTACTTTTCATCGTGACACCAAGAATTATCAGTATCTCTAGTAACAAAGTCAAGATCTTCATCCCCTAATCAGATCCCCACTGTAACACAGGCAGAACTGGGTGGCTGGCCCACAAGCTGTCTCTTCTCAGGTTTGTGGGGTTTAGGACTCAGTTGCTAAGTAACTGCTTTCTTTCTTCTCAGCCAATGGGCTTCCAGGAAATGTCTAGCCAGACTAAAGGCAGTTGCTGGGGCAGGCAGGCTGTGTAAAGAAGCTATAACTAGTTTGCTGCCTCTGGCTGAAGAAAGGGTGATGCTCAAAGTGGGCAGAGATTACTCTGACGCAAAAGAAAAGGACCAGAAGTTTAATTTGTGTAAGTCCACATTAATACCCAGCTGTGTTCACAGTTGCTGGAAGTTTTTGTTTTTATGTAACCTCTACAGGTATGTATTATCCATTTTCTTGTAACTGTAAAGAGACAACTGAAGCTGGATAATGTTATTTGAAAGAGGTTATTTTGGCTGACAATCCTGGAAGTGTAAGCTGTAGGGGCCGTATCAAGTGGTGGTCTTCTGTTTGACAGACCCCAGAGCCCAAGATATTACATGGCAGCAAGAGACAGAGAGTACACTTTTGTATGTTTGTCTCTTTTGGTCTCCCCCCCTCTTATTATAAAAGCATCCTTATTCATTCATGGAGCCTCCACTCTCACGACTTTATTTAATCCTAATAATCTCCCACACGTGTCACCTCTATTCCCATAGTCAAACTTCTACTGTCCATTGCGAGGGACATCTTCCTCATAATGGAGATCAAAGTTCAACAAAGATTTGATGGACTCATGATATCTAAACCAAGCGAGGTATAAATACCTGTGCTGACCTTACATTCTTTATTCTACACCTCTGGGCTAAGACAAGAAACACCTAGACTAATTTCGCTTTGCTCTATATCTGGATGAAAATATTTGTTCTCTGTTTAAGTTAGGAATGCTGATTTTTTATTTTTTTGGAACAAAGACACAAAGCTTGTTGAAACTGCTTTCTTTATTACTTCTAGTGACTAGGGCATTTTACAGATGAGTATACTTCAAGCAGTCATTCATCAAAATTAACAAAGCACGGAACAATTAAGATTATTGAAAGAATGGAGGAATTTGAGAAGTCATGCCTAAAATATATCCAGCTTTTAAAGTGTGTCTAGGTAAGTACTTTAGAAATAGACATATTTGGTCATGAATTTACAGGTTTGCTCCTTTTTTGGTTTTCTTTTGCTGAGGTAACAAATACAGACAAAAGTAGTGGTTAAAACAATACAGATTTATTCTGTCACAGTTCTGGAGACCACAAATCCCAAAGGATTCTTACAGGGCTAAAATCAGAGACAGAGCTAGTTCCTTCTGGAGGCTCCAGGGAAGAACCCACATGGAGGGAGAAGGAAAGCAGGAGTTAGGGTGGAGGACTAATCCCAGGGCCTTGCATACTCAGAGTAATCACTTACTACCTACCACTGAGCCATGTCCCCGATCTTCATTTCTTGTCTGTTTTCTGTTCTCTCTCTCTCTCTCTCTCTCTCTCTCTCTCTCTCTCTCTCTCTCTCTCTCTCTCTCTCTCTCTCCGTGGTACTGAGGATTGAACTCAGGAAAGTAGGCACCTTAACTTATGCCCTCAACACATTATCTATTCTTTTATCTGGATTTCCTCAGTTTCTAGTGGTTGTCAGCAATCATTGACTTCTGGCTGTTTCCCTTCAATTCCTGCTCAGTCCTCACTTGCCTTCTCCTGTACAGCCCTGAGTTGCTTAGTGATGTGGATATAAACATTAAATGTAAAGTTATAAACTGTAAGATGTGATTTATAGGAAAATAAATGAATGCTGAGGGTGAGGAAAATGGAAACAGAGGGTGGAGGTCAAGTGGGAGTTTCAGATTTGAAGAATGAGATGAGACTGGGTCAGCTAACCAAATAACATACTCAGTATAGTCACAAACATGGGAAACAGCTATGTTATGGGAATTAACATCTCTCTGGATTGATGTGGCTGGAACCAGAGATTAGGAGTAGGGAGAAGCTGCAGTGCGGCATAAGGCTGGATTGGCAGGTCATAACCAGTGTATTCTTAATGATTTAAGTATTATAAAAAGATCATATTTGTCAACTTAGGTCGCCATATCAAAATACCACAGACTTGAGAGCTTAAAAACAGAAAGTTATTTCCTTACAGTTCTAGAGACTGAAAGTCTGAGATGAGGATGCCAGTATGGTAAGGTTTTGGTAAGGGCCCCTTTGCCTAGCTTGCAAATGACTACCTTTCCCATTTTCTCATATGACAAAGTGTAGGGGAGAGATAAACCAGCGATCATATTTTTGTACGGTCATAGTCAAATCACATTATGATGTTAATAACTAATGGTGTTCTATACAGATACAGGTATAATCCTTTGAAGGTTAACACATAAATTTTGGGAATGCTATTTAGTCTAAAGCAAGGGCCAGTAAAAAGTCATTGACGGATTTCTTTTGGTGAGATGTCAAGATCGTATTGATATGACAGCCCTAAATGCCATGTACAGAATGGACAGAAGTGCAAAAGCAGACATGAAGTCCAAGTAAATCTTGCAATGGTTAAACTCAGACTAGGCTGCCACATGTGACAGCCCACTCCTGCAATCTCAGGTGTTCGAGAAGATTTCAAGTTCAAGGCTAGACTGGTCAACTTGGAAAGAAGCTGTCTGAAAATAAAAAATAAAAAAGTACTAGAGATGTAGTTCAGACCTCCCTGGATTCCAATAATTAACACACACACATATACATGTGGATGTACACACAAACACACACACACAGGGGAGAGAGATTCAGGAAGAACTTATCTTAATGCTCTCTTGGAACACAGTGATTTAGACTTAGAAGGTCTATACTGTTGTGCTGTTGCTACAGTTAACTTGATATGACCATGAAATTATAAGAGCTATTGATTGTGCTTAGTTTTGTAGATGTTTCAACTGAATGGGTGACGAAGTCATTCAAGGAGACATTGAAAACTGGTAAAGGACTAAGTATGGGGGAAGGATTATGAACTCCATTTGGTACATAGTAAATTTCAGATACTTTTGAATTATTAAATATTTAATACTTTTAAATGATAATGGTCTTTAGTCATAGTGATTTATACTGAAAACTGAAACAAATGCTGTCCAAATACCCGTGCCTTCCCACAATGAAAGTTCCAGTTCTTGGAGTTGATAGAGAAGAAGAGATGATTGAGAGCATAATCGTGCTAGGATGGAAAACTACTTGGTATGGAGCATTCTTCTGCAGACATCTTACATTTAGCATTTTCAAACAAGTACTTTATATATATCACCCCCCTCCCATGCTCTTAAACTGCTCTATTAGTCAGCCTTGCATTACTACAATGAAATCTGAGTCAGGCTACTTAGTGTTATTTTGGCTCATGATTATAAAGGTTCAAGCCCCCCAATGGGCAACACTGCTAGTTTGAGTCTCCAGTAATGGTGTCATATCATGAGGAGAATGTGTGGTGGGGAAAATTAGTCATATTCAAGCCACAGGATTTGCCTATTATTGATACTGTTATTTCCCTCCCTATACCCTCAATAAAACCTTCATTTTTTTCTTTACTTTATTCCTCACGAGTATTTGGGTACCAGATTTTATTGATTGTGGCTTAGTGATATTACTTGGATGAAAGCCCCCTTTCTATTGTCAATAATATAGTAAATCTTTTTTATTACTATTTAAGTGTCACTTCCTTCTTGAAGTTTTCTCTTTTTCTCTCAGTCAAATAAACTTTTAAAAGCATTAAAAAATTAAAAGTAGAGACAATGTCAAAAGAAAAATTATTTTATAGGTCATGAATTATTTTTATGAGTGTCCCTCTACTTTCATAAGTGACTATTCTTAATAACTCACAATGGGACTTTTCTTTCACTTTATATTGTTAAGATGTGTTCCAAATAATATTTACTTCAAAATATAATTCCCAGAATTTCCAAGTAAACTTGAATTCACCACACTTAACACATCAACCTTGTGGAAATCATTTAAGGGGAGGAAGGTATTAAACTAAATTCTTGGTTTCTGCTCTGCAGCCCAGGCTGGTCCTGAGCTCACTATGGAGGCAAGGCTGGCCCTGGACTCAGGCAATCCTCCTGCCTCAGCCTCCCTCGTGCTGGGCTTCCAGGCGTGTGCCACCTTGCCCAGCTTATGGGGTGCTGGGGAGCCCTTGCTAAGCAAGTGTTTTAACCACTGAGCCATTCCTCCAAGTCCGGTTTCTCTACGGTATACTTTCCTGGAATTCAATTTTCTCCAAACTTGACAGCTTTTTATTAACCCAAATTAAATTGCCCTTTCGTCCACAGCCTTAACTCAAAGCAGGTGCCGGAGGAATAAGACCAACCGGGTTCTGGCGAACGCTTGTTTGACTTTGCTTTGATGTAAGACTTGACTACAATTGATTGCGCACAACTTTTCAATTCTTCAGACACCTAACTAGCCCCGTCTAACGTGGTCCTTTCCAAACTTCACCGAATTACAATGAAATTTGTAATGCTTACTATTAGGTCGAGCAGCTGATTGCAGACAGTCTGTAATGGTTTCCCCATCCTTTCCCTTCATTGGGCAGAGGAAAGCTTCAGATTTACTGGTCAAATTTTCCCGGCCAGGGCACTTACAGTGAGCGTGGGTCGATTCATTTTAGAGCCAAATCTCTTCTTAGGAGCAAACCTTACAGTTCCTGAAGCGGCTTTCCTCAGCCAGCCCCTCACCTGGCGCACCTAGCCCCACAAGCCACGCCCCTCGCTTCTCCAGGCTCCGTGAGGCCATTTGGAAGCACCGCCCACCTCCGCTCCTTATAAGCGTACGCTCCGCGTCCCGCCCCCTTCGAGAGGCCGCCCTCAGCCCCGCGCGACCTGGCTCCGCCCCCTCCAGCTCCCCAACGTCCTCGGCGTCGAGCTCGAGCCTGCGCTTGCGCGTGCGCCCTGGGGCCTAAGCCGGGGCGCGCCTTGGCTAGAACCCGGAGAGCGGCGGGTGGTGCAGCCAATGGGAGGTGGCGCTGCCTAGCGGCGGGGAGGCGGGGCCTGCGCGGGTGTTAGGTTAGCGCGAGGCGTGACCTAGTTGACAGGCTCTGAGGTGTCGCTGTGGTGGCGGCCGCCCGGCTGAGGCGGGTGCGAGCCGGAGCCGAGCGCCGGCTGAGGGAGGAGGGCGGCGACCGGAGCGCGGTGAGCGGCGCGGGACGCGGAGCTTCTTTCACTTTTTCCCTCCCGAGTGCCCCCTCCCAGCCCTCCCGCTCCACGCACACACACACACACACACACACACACACACCCTGTTTGCCTGTGAGCCTGGGGAACTTGCAGCTTAAAGCCAGCCACCCCCACGGCAGCATGTACCCCAGCAACAAGAAGAAAAAGGTGTGGAGAGAGGAGAAAGGTAACCGACCCGGCGAGTCCCGGGGTGCGGGCGGTGGGGGCGGGGCGGGCGGGCCGGGGTCACGCCGCGGGGGCCGGTGCCGCCTTCCCCCCGGGTCCCAGCGCACACGCGGGCGCGCCCCGGCGGGCGCGCGCTCTCCCCCCCCCCCCCACCCCCAGCACCTGCCGCTCGCGCACGTGGGGGCGCACGCCCCTCTCCGTCCCGGCCGCGCCCGGCCGGTCACCTTCTCCGCAGGTGGGCTGCCTCTGCCCCGCACCGGCGCTGTGCGAGTTCCCGTGGACCCGACCTGGGACTTGGGCGGCCCTGGCTGCGGTGTCCCGCAGGCGAGCGCCAGCCGGCGGGCACTCCGGCTGCAGCTCTCGCCACGTCCCCGCGTACCTCCTCCACCCCTGCCGGCCGGTGTCCCCACCACCGGAGGAGGGTGTTTTCCACTTTCTTGGAGTGTAGGGTCCCCTCGTCGTGAGCTGCAGCGGGACGTTTGGCCTCTGGAACTCTAGAGAAAAGCTAAACCGAGCATCTTGTCCGTGAGGATAAGTGCCTTCAGAGAAGTCTGAATGGGCTTTTCTCGCAGCAGTGTGTTTCTCTGTGTGACATCCCATTCATCGCCTGAAGTTGCTCTGAATCAGATTGTGTGACGCTGTGAATGAACCCATCCCTGAATTTTGTGCGTATCCAGACGTAGCCAGAATCGGTTAGATGGACAAGGGCACTGATTCCTTAAAGAACAGAGTGTGATTCAGCCCTCTCCCACTGTTTAGTTAGGTAATGATCTGGTGTAAAAGTTGACTCTGGCATTTCCGCCCTCCTTTTTATGCCTTTTCCTTCCATACTTTACTCTCCACCCCCGAAAGTAGGAAAAAGTACTTGCTGCATTACTATCACTAGGATACACCAAACCAATATATCCAGAGTGAGTCTGGGGACATGTACTAGAACTGTCTCCTAAATATCCTGCAGATGGGTAAAGAGGTGACTAGCTTGAACATTGATTCGCTTGGTGATAGCTCTGTAAAACTTGTAATTTTTTTTTAAAATGCAAATTCTGGCCCTTATGAAGATGAGGACCAAACTGTGGAAATAAAAGATGAAAAAGAATCCTCTATGTAGGGCCTAATTTCAACAATGCATGTGAAAAGGACACAGAGGGATTCTTTTTTTTTTTTTTTTTTGAGATTTACTCCAGAGAGATCTAACATGATGTAACTGCACAGCACAATTCAAGTGGCCTTTAAAATACTAAAGGATTAGTTTGTTTCATTTAATTATGTTTTAATGATTATAAGCAAAGAATTAGAGCTATGAATTGCAGTGTCACAAAACAAATGCTGTTGAATATAAGAGCCTGGTATATAATATAGTGTGAAGTAATTTTGTTTTATTTTTGCAACAGCAGTTCCTTTCATTTCCATATATTTTCAACAAAGATTTAGCATGTGAGCATTGAAAAACCATTTATACCAAATTAGCTTGATGGTCTGAAATGTTTGTATTGTATTATTAATAATTATGAAAGGCAAAATAGTGGAAGACATAGATATTGTTTTCAGTAACATGAATCATTTATGAAATCAGAATACTTAACTATTTTCTTGATATATTAGAAAAACAGTTTTTCTAAAGTAACAGTATTTTAGTGGTTTCTTCATTTACCCTGGACACAGAAGACGGTAATATTTAGTCATTTCCAAATCTTTTAATGTCTTTTGTTCCCTTTGATTTCTGTTGGGACAGTATAACCAAAATAATATTTTTAAAGATAATCAAATGCACAATGAAGGCAGTTTAACAGAGTAGATTTCCCTATTCAAAACTAAGTTATTTTTGCACAAAGTTTAACTTTACAAGGAAAAGTCTAATTTGAAGACCTCGATGTCTCAGTGTTTTATCAAGGTGTTTATTTTTAGAATATTTAAGTTTAAAAGTCATGTGTTATTCCGATGTTATTCCTCCAAAAGGAGCTAAAGTTTTCTAGTGCAAGTAAGTTGATGGGAGGCATGACTTTATTTTTTTTTCTTTGATTTCACTGGAGAGTTTATAACATAGTAGTTTTGCAACTATTGTGAAATCTAAAGAAAGGCTTACTCACTTCATTGAGATGTCAGGGCATTCTAGAAGTATACTGGCTCTGTACACCACCTAATAAGTAGGTTTGTATTCTCTAGAAGAAGTTTTATGTAATGACAAAGAAACTGTGTAAGTCTGTGGTATTTAGTGTGCTTCATTATTTAAACAAAGAGTTTGCAAGATCATATATGTTAAATATTATTAATAATAGTGCTTTGAGCTCTAATTTAAAACCAATGTGTATTTTTGTTTCAACTATTGTGATCTATTTTAATTTTTTTACGATTTATTTTACTTTTTAAGTTTGTTCTATCTTTACACTTCTAAGTAAATATAGTGACGGAAACTAGGTTTCACACACACACACACACACACACACACACACACACACACACACACAGAGTGACAGTCACAAAATCTTTGTTACTTTAAACCTGATTGCTAATGTTGAAATAATTCCATATCAGTGATCTGAGCTTTTAAAGTAGAGCTTTAGCAATTGATAGTAGTTTCCCCATTCCATTTTTAGGTGATAACTGCAAATTTACCATTCCTTTCAAGTTTCTGATTCCACCACGACACAGTTTCTCTATAGCAGATGATAAAGTCTTTTTAATTCTCAGAAAAAGTAAATGGCATATAACATAAGCAACCCAAGCGTTCATCTTCATGGTCTCATTGGTCTTGTTTATTTACAATTCCTATAGGTTTTGTTTCCATTTTAGAGCAAACACTTTTTGTTTCTAAGATTAACACCTCTGCTTGTGCTGTTATCTCCTTTCCTGTATTCTTTTAGATCTTGCCCATCATTTATTTATTCTAGGGCATCTTTAGTTTCTTGGTGTTTTCAGAAGCTTCTCCACTGAATGCTCAGTGTCTGCTACATTAAAGTAGCTTTTTCCCCCACAGGGCTTCGACTTGCAGTTGTCAGCCTGCCTTCCTGCCTGCCTTTCTTTCTTTCTTTCTTTCTTTCTTTCTTTCTTTCTTTCTTTCTCTTTAGGATCTTGCTCTGTAGTACAGGCTGGTTTTGAACTCAGTGAACAGCCTAGGCTGTACTCAAACTCACACGCTTAGCCTCTTGCGTGTTGTGATTACAGGTGTGTATCACTATGCCTGGTTTATATGACATTGGAGAACAGAATTGAGGGCCTTGTGCCTGCTGGGTAAGCAATCGAACTGTTGCGCTATTCCTTCAGCCTCTTTCACGTTTTTCTTTTACAAAGTATCTGTGTTAGCTTTTCATTGTTGTGACAGAACACCTAAGAGTAACAATCTAAAGAAGGGAAGGCTTATTTGGGGCTGTGATGTCAAAGGTGTCAGTCCATGGCCAACTGGGTCCATTTTTGTGGGCTTGTATTGAGGCTGAATACCATGGTAGGGAGCATACAGTGAAGTAATGTGGGCCACTTTGTACTCAACAGGAGGCAAAAAGAGAGGTAAGGAGAGGAAGGGGCCAGGGAAAAGTCATGCCTCCAGGTGGATTGCTTCTTGTAGCTGGACCTCCACCTCCTAACAGATCACTGAGTTTTGAACTCATCAACTGATGAGATTAGCACTCTCATGATCCAAACAAAGCTGAAGCCCTACATTGCTCTGTTGGAGATCAAACCTTGAGTAAATAAATCTGTAGGGGAACATTTTGTATTTAAACCATAACAGTTCCTCATAGATTCGTGGACTTCATTTATATTCTAATGAAGCTAATGCTTATGTAATCTTTAGTAATAACAATGATGATATCACTACTATAATAACAGTTACTTTTTAAGTCCTGTTTTTGTGCCTTAGCACTATTCATAGTGTCTTATACAGATTGTCTCCTTTGATATTTGTAAACAGCCCTGTGAGGCAGGAAACTATGAAGTAATAATGTACTTAGCTTAGGGTCAGGAACTTTGGATGTATTTTAATTTGAATCCTAGCTATACTGCTTACTAGTTTCAGGAACTTGGGTTAAATTATGTCAACTCTGCTTTAGTTGCTTCATGTGCAAATGGGAAATAATACCAACTTAGTATCTCAAAGAAGAAACTAAAAAAAAAAATATTAAGGTGAAGTAACTGATCTAGGATCATACAGATTGCATAATAATTTCAATTAGAACTCTGATGGTTCTGTTAATCACTTTGCTTCCTTTTTGTTGCTGTGACGGTTAAAAGCAGTGGCTATTACAAATTTTTATTCTTCTTTACCTTCTCATAGTAGTTGACAATATTTCCCTATTCTACTCATTGAAATTTTTCCTTGCCTTTTTTCCACATCACAGAGACATTTAATTCCTTTGACAACTAGATTTTATTTAATTGTTCCCTTACTGGTAGCTACTACCTAATTTTTTTTTTTTTGAGTCAGGTCACCTTTCTGTTTTCCTTCTTCTCTTTCCTCCTCTGTTTCTCTAGGACCAGAAGTTTAGGTTATAGTTTTCAAATTCTTTAGGATAGATCTTTCTCTCAAATTCCGGATTCTCGGATTTCAGCTTCTTCAAAGTTCTGTTGGCAAACTTGGTTTGTTGATCTGATGAGTAATGTGACTTGAATATGTCACCTCTGATTAAAATTTTTTTTTAATCTAAAAGAGAGTTCTCTTTAGAAAAGAGGAGTTTTTCTCCTAAGGAAGAGCTGGTTGTAAAAATGGAAAAATAATGATTCCTCATTCCTTTTTCACTTATGCTTGTATTAATGCTTATGTGGTTACTGTGAAAGATGATTATTCTTTTATTCTTTTTTGTTGTTCTGTTTTAAAGACTGGATCTCAGTGTTGCTCAGGTCGATCTTGAACACCTCAGCTCAAGTGATACTCCCAGCTCAGTCTCTAGAATAACCAGGACTACAGACGTGTACCATCATATTTGTTTAAAAGAATCTTTTCTGCATTTTTCCTTTGTGTTACTGGGGTTTGCACACAGGCCTTCACATGGAGATCCATCCTAGTCCTAGTTTTTAGTGTTTTTAACATGAAGTCTCACAAATTTGAGTATGCTGGGCTTGAATTTTTGATCTTCCTGTCTGTACCTCTGAGAATTCTGGCATTATAATTAATAGTCACCATACCTCATAAGAGAAGAATCTTTTAAAGTGATTATTTTGTAGTGGTTGGATTTCTTAAACTAGATATTGTCCTTAAATCTATGCATCTTAACTATAAAACTTGTAATACTAAAAGAGCATTGGAGAGTATGCCTTATAATCTATACATTGTGGAGACCTTTGGCAAATGTGATAAACTATGTGAACATGCCACTATCACTTTGTATGTTGAATATTAGTGAATCTTATCTTCTTTCTTATTTTTACATTAAAAATACATTTTTCCTGCATCCGAGCAGATCACTTTATGTACCTACTGGGATATGAATAATCAAGTTTGAGTACTTATAGAATATGTTAGAGTAAAGTTTGAATTGCTCAGCATGGCATGCAAGTTCCTGCACATTTTTTTTAACCTTGTTTTCAGCTATTTTTTACTTCTGTGGGCAGTTGCCTTCTAATACTGTGTCTTGTAGTGTCATTAAATTGTTTGCATCTCTTTATTATTTTATCTAACGTTGTTCTATCGGCAGCTGAAATGTCCTTCCTTTTATAACCTGTTTATAGCAAAATTCTCTTTTCCTTGTATCAGTTACATGTCCATTTTTTAGGGAAACTGAGAATGTCCTATTGTAGCATAGCATGATTGTAACTTCTTATTGGTGGAGTTATCTTTCTGAATTTAAATTTGGCTTATTTTTAAAAAACTTTGGCTCATTGTTTTTCCCCCATTTTATTGAGGTGTGTAAGCTCAAAATTTAAGGTTTACAATGAAGTTTAGCATTTTGTGCACATACGTATCTTGTCAAGGTGACAAGGACTTTCCCACTCTCCTTTTGGTTCATTGTTTAAAAGTTGACTTGTTTTTGACAACCTCCTTAACTTTGTCATACTTCATTTCCCAATGTATAAAGTTGGGATAATTATGCTCTCAACTTTTTGAGTTGTTGGAAAGAACTTTTCAATGAGTTTATGCATGTAAAACACCTGACAAATGTGAGCTCTTTCTATATGACACTCAGTGTAATTAGTTCTGGCACAATTCTTTTCATTTTAATGTTATAATTAAAGTATGTATTTAAAGTCATGTTATTTCATTTCCACCAAACTATTACTAAATTGAAAGTGTACTTAAATGTTGATGACATTTTCAAATTAAGGAAATACGTTCATTGCTACCTTTTGTGTGCTCTCACTATTAGTACATACCTGTTACTATTTCATATTTTATCTACATTAGTATTATTTTGTGTCATTCATATTCTCTTTTGTCCTATGAACTCAAGGATAAGACTCACCTTTGTTTCTCTGGTCTATAAGCATATTATCTGGAACATACTAGGCTATTAATAGAGGTGACTGAAAGGTAAATAAATTTGTGTATTTATTGTGCTATCACAAAGAGAATCTTCATCAGAGGTTGATAATATTTTAAGTGCTAATATGGAATTAATGTAACACCCTGTAATACTCAATTGAAATCATTGCATTTGTATTTTGGTGTTCCTCATTCATACGAAATCTTTGTTTAATTTAACATGGTTAACATTTAAAGTATAAATTTTTTAAAAAAAGTTAAATACAAATGGAAGTTCTGCTTTTATTTTGCAAGAACGTTTACTGAAGATGACCTTAGAGGAGAGGCGCAAAGAATACATAAGGGATTATGTTGCCCTGAATACCATTCTGTCGTGGAAGGAGGAGATGAAAGGCAAGAGCCAAAGTGATGGTAAGTTTTTCAGAATATTTTTAGGTAGCTGCACTTCCTGTTTTTTAAGAGCCCTGCAGTGATGGAAATGTATAATTGGCATTTAAGTAAGAGATGGTATTTTTTATTTAAACTATTGCTGTGTTATCATTTGTAGTAATCTATTATGGGCTTTTAAAGCTTAGGAATATATACTAACATAGTTTGTGTTCTGAAATATTTCACACTTATACATTTATACAGGTACATTTTCCAGTTTTCAAAAATCTGTTCTGCAATAGATTATGGAGCAAATGCTGTTAAAGATTTACTGCTTTGGTAGTATGGCCTTTTGAGTTTGCTTTGATTAGCTTCATAAATAGTGAATTTCTTTAAGTTATTTTAAGTATTGTATATAGTTAAAAAAGAATGTATTAGAAATAATAGAAGAAATCTCAATAGCATTTTATATAATTTTAAGGAAGAGTATATGTTTGTGTGATGTGATATATCTGTATGTAAAATATTTGTATGGCAAAATTTACTCTTTAGAAATCTTTGTGTTTTATGAGAACCTAGATTGTATTAGAATAAAAATGAGTTTTTAAGTATTCAAAAGGTACATAAAAAAGTTTCTACAAACTGCACAGTACATGGGGTAGATACTTAATACTTACCTCAGAGTTAACACTCACTGTTAATAATCTGAACGTGAAGACAAATGGTGTTTTTAGAATACTTAGCAGTTAAGCCACTTTATGAAATGGGCTTGAAAAACATATTAATGTTTTAATGTTTTTAATGGTTTACAGGTTTGCTTGAAAAGCATGTTAATGTTTACAGGTTGTAATATTTGGACTAAACAGGATTTAGAATATTTGGGGCCGAGGAAATGATGACAGACATGAAATTCCTGTGGACAGAATTCAAAGGGAGCGATTACCAAATTAGGCTTTGGCATCGGTTAAGAGAAAACATTTAGGTTTGAGCTTTAGATAAGATTTATTTTTATTTTTAGACATGTGAAATATGTGGGCTTGCCAGTGAAGAAAAGGTGGGTTCTTTTAGACCTTATGCTGTATGGAAATGCGTAGCCTTGGGGAATGGGAGAACGGCTTCGCTCCAAGCTATAATGGGGTCCATTGGACCAGCTGGTTCACATCTGACCTGCCTTCCCAGTGTCTTCAGTAGATGTAGCTCATTTTAATATTAGTATAATTAAGTCATCTTTGAAAATGTAATAAAAAGAATGTAGGAAAAAAGCATTCTGAGCCTTGTCTGACCTAGTGTCTTGTGCTTTTTCATATTCTAGCCTCAGTAATCTTTTCTCCTTTTGATTATAAGAAAATGATATTAAGTACTTTATCAGTAGTGAATTTTTTCCTTTCTAGTATTCCATTCATTTCTCTGGTTTTTTTTCTTAATTGCTGGTTTAGTCCACTTCTAAGAATGAAGTACAGGATTTTATTTTTAGCAAAATTTGCTCCTTGAGATAAAGTTAGAATCTAAGTAGTTGACACCTGGGCTGCTTGCTGGATGCTGCACCAGATCACATCTGCACAGAATCTTGGCCTTTTTGTTGGTTACTTCTGCTTAAAGACTCAGTGAGTTACAGTTTAGGATAGAATTGTGGTAGAAACTGAGAATTGTATTTACAGAGAATACATGCCAAAATATATCTGCCTAATTAGAAAATACTCATTAACAACTGACATGCTCTTCTCCAACAAGACACTGTTCTTAATGCTATCTCTAAATAAGAGCTTCATTCATAGTTTACAACTATTTTATGTATTTTGGAAATCCTCCATGTGAAAGTAGGTGATTATTTTGTTTTTACTATATGCATCTTTCATATGTACTTTTTTCTTGCAACTCATTCAGTGCTCAGATATAAAACATTAGTTGAGAGAATTTTAGTATTTTATCAGAAGATCAGTAGGGATAGGGATATAGCTCAACAGTAGAGCATTTGCCTAGTAGTAGTAGTAGAGTGCCCTGGCTTTGATTCTGAGCACCATGCACATATACACATGTTGGTATGTACATATACACAAAGATATTTTTAAAAAATATTTAAATTTAGAACTGGTCAGGGTAGTACATGTCTGTAGTTAGTTCCAGCTACTCAGAAGACTAAAAGAGGAAGGATAGCTTGGCTAAAGAGTTTGGGGCCATTCTGGGCAACATAGTGATGTACACTTTTAAGAGGAAAACAGTTATACACAAGCACACATATATGTATAAATAAATTCACAAAAAGATAAAGGATTACCATACATATGTACATTTAATTGTAATTTTAAATGTCATTATTTCTAGTCATATATGTATAGAAATAGGCCTTGATATTTATGTTTATTTAAAAATATATTTCATACTAAATATTTTAAGAAGTTTATTTAAATTTATTGTTTAGCTTTTATTTATAGGAAATAAACATATATTGGGCTAGAAAAGTATACAGATTTCAAAGTTAGTATTTCGTTATCTATATTTTTATGAAAAGTTATTTTAGTGTTAATATTCATGAAATGAACAATATGTATTGGTCTAGCAAAGTATATTGATTTTAAACTTAGTATTTTATATCATCTATATTTTTATAGAAGGTCATTTTGGTGTTAATATCCATCATTATGTGGTTAATTCTTGAGCCCTTGTTTTAGAATTTTTCTTATTTATATCATATTTCTTTTTAACTAAATATTATTATATTACAGTAAAATATTAGATAAGAGTAGCTATATGTATTTATAACAAGTTAGATTTTAAGACTTCCTGAAAACAAAATTACTAAATAACACAAAAATCATTGTTTTCATTTAACGGAAGAAGCAAGTAGATACTGTTTTTTAAGTTGACTTACTGTTTTGGTAATATCAAAGAACTGTGTATCAGAAAAGAATGTGAGATGATTACACCTTTGAATAGCTTATTATATTTATCTTACAATTATTTTTTATGCTCACACTTTCAACTATTATTAGTAAAATCTGTGGGGTCATATACTTCTAATTACTTCTTTTTTTAGTATCAATTAAACAATAATGCTTGTTTCCTATTTCCATGTGTCTTTAGCACCTGCAGTAGTGCCAGATGTGTAGGTGGGCTCAGTTACTATGTTAAGTAGGGTGCTTCAGAGGTTAGTAGTATACAAGGGCAATGATTCAACCTTCTTTCTCCTCCACTTTTAATTATGAACATTTTAAATGTATGTATAAATAAAGTACCGAAATGAAACACCATGAATCTATCACCCAGCTTCAACACTTGGCTGGTTTTATTTCATCTATAAAAACACTCCTTGCATCTGCCTCCTAGACTATTTTGAAATGGCTAAGATACATCATCATATCAGTTTTATATATAAATGTGTTTATGTGTTGTATTTTGTGCACATATATATTGCATCAACATTACAATTCTTCCCCTGCCCCCTTTGGCCATTCTGTTCCCCTCACTCTTCCCCCTGATTCCCTGTATCGCAACCCCATTGGTTCTATAAAAAGCCCATATTCTGTGTTTCTCATATTAGAGAAATTATGCAATATTTAACCTTCTGAGTTTTACTGGCTTCAATAAGCATGATAGTTTCAAGTTGCATGCGTTTACCTACAGAAGCCTCAAATTTATTTGTCTTTATGAAGGACTAGTACTCCATTGTGTACATATACCACAATTTTTGTATCCATTGGTCTGTTGATGGACATTTCATCATCTTCAATTCAAGTATTGTTAGTTGTGCTGCTGTAAACATGGTTATACATGTGTCTCTGTTATATGTTGCCCAGTGGAACAGAACTGAGTTTGCAGGGGCAAAGTCAAGTTCCTTAAACTACCTGTTTTTTTTTTTTTTTTTTTTTTTTCTTACAAAGGAATCAAAAAACATACACTGGAGAAAGGATAAACTCTTCAGTACATGGTGCTGGGAGAATTGGGTTATCTATATGCATAAGAATGAATTTAGACATTAACCTGTCACCATAAACCAAAATCAAATCAAAGTGGATCAGAGACCTAGGTATTGCAACAAAAACCTAACCTTCTTAAGGATAAAATGTGCAACAATCTAGATGATAGAGACATGGGCAAGGACTTTTTAATAGGACACCTGTTGCAAAAAGAATCCCCAGAATCAGCAAATAGGATTATATCAAATTAAAAAGTTTCTGCATGGTAAAAGAAACTACCAATAGAGTGAAGAAGAGCAGGCAGAATGGGAAAAAAATTTTACCACCTGCACCTCAGACAGGGGCCTAAATAACTACATTATACAAAGAACTGAAGAAAAGTAGACCCCACAAAATCAGACTGATTAAAAAAAAATGTGCAAAAGAAAGGAAGAGGCAATTCTGTCCTGTTCTTTAAATAATTATTTATGGGGTTTCCATTACCTGCAAAGATGTTGCACATCTCAATTTATATTAGGAACTTTTATTTTAGAAGTGAAAAGTAAAAACAGAAGAATAAAATTTTATCTTGGACTTCATTATTGTCTCGCCTTATTTTCCATTTTCCTTGTTGTTGTCTTATTATATTATTTCTTTTCAATATCTTTGCATCTAACCGCACTGTATTTCTTTTTATTGAGCAAATGGTGCTTTTACCTACTACTAGCCTTTTCCCATATTTTCCTTATTTTTTCCAAAATTAATCTTTTTATTAATATATATTTGATACATTAATAATTACATTTAACTTGATAAACAGTTGGATGTACATATTGCAGTTTAACCATTTTTACTTCCTCTCGCCTTTCCCACCCTCTCTCACTCCCTCATCTATATAACCTTAACCTATCCACAAAATCTGTCTTCCTATTTTCTTTCATTATTCTTTTATTTTGCTCTTTTCTTTGTTTATGGTTGGGTTTTCTCACATTGGTGAAATCATGCAATATTTAACCTTCTGTGTCTGATTCATCCTGCTGAACATGGTGGTCTCCATGGGCATCTGTTTTCCTACAGATGACTCAAATTTATGTTTCTTTATAGCAAAGTAATATTCCATTGTATAAATTTATTATGTATTTTTCTCCATTCATCTGTTTATGGATCTATTGGCTGCTTTCAAAACTTAGCAGTTATGAGCTGTGTTGCTATAAACACAGACATATATTTTTCATTGTGGTATGATGTCCTTAACTCCTTGGGGAAGATACTCTGAAGGGATATAGCTATGTCAAATGGGATATCTGTTTTCAGTTTTTTTTTTTCAATCTGTGCTATTTATGATGGTTGAAACAGGTTGCACTCACAACGATGTAAAAGGGTCTGTTTTTCTCTACAGCCTTGCCAGTGTTGTTTTTTGAGTTCACAATGAATGACTTTCCTAGTGGAGTAAGATGAAATCTCAGTTTTTTTTTTTTTTTAAATAACATCTCTCTATGGCTAAAGATGTACAACTTTTTCCCCATATGTTTATTGGCCATTTGTATTTTGAGAGCTCATTTCCATTATTCATATTTTGATTTAGTCTTTTATTTTGGGGATTCTACTTTTCAGTTCTTTGTATATTCTAGATAATAAGCCTCTGAGAAGCAGCTAGGAAAGAATTTTTCCAATTCTGTGGATTCTGTCTTTATTCTGTTGATTGTCTCCTTTGCCATGCGAAGCTTTTTGATTTGATATAATCCCATTTGTTGATTCTTAGTGTTACCTTATGTGTAGTAGGTGTTGAGAGAGTCCTTGCCTATGCCCATGTCTTCAAGGACCTTGTCTATTTTATCTTTCAGTAAGTTTATTGTTTCCATTTTAATATCTGGGTCTTTGACCCATTTTGGTTTGATTTTGATGCATGTTGAACTTAATTTTTTTTGTCTTCTTTTGGTTCTGAGCTTGAAATCCTTTTGTTTCCTGGAGCCTTTCTTGACTTCTTATTCTGGGACAGGTTTCCTTATTACGTACTTGCAAAAATAGCTGCGTTCCTTTTCTTTTTTATTTATATTCATTCATTCATTCATTCCTTCATTTTTCCCCATTTTATTGATATGTATAAGTGCAAAATTTAAGGTTTACAATGAAGTTTAGCATTTTGTGCACACACGTATCTTGTCAAGGTGACAAGGACTTTCCCACTCTCCTTTTGTCCCTCCCCCTACTGACTCCTCTCTCCCTCCCTCCCCACCCTACACCCCTGTTTCACTTTGGTTTTCGTTTTAAGTTCCATAAGAGTTGTGTTCTAGGTCTCTCATATCAGAGAGACCATTCGATGTTTCTCCTGCTTCTGATTCACTTCACTAAGCATGATGTTCTCAGGTTTATTCCATTTGGCCTAAAAGCCTCCATGCTGTTGGACTTTATAGATGCATTGTATTCCATTGTGTATAAATACCATTTTTGAAACAGGGGTCTTGCTCTGTAGTCCTGAACCCACTGTGTAGCTCAGGCTCCATAGTTCAATTGTTGGACTGAACTGATGAGTTCTTCTGCCTCAGTCTCCCAAATGTTGGGATTACAGGCATGAGCCACTATGCCCAGCTTTATGTGCTGGCATGTTGGAAATCTACCTCAGGGCCTTGCACTTGGATGTCAAACAAGTGCTTTAACCTCTGTGCCATTCTTCTAACCCTACTGTATTCCTTTTAGTAGATGTATCAGTTTGTTTTTTTTGTGCGTATGTGTGTGTACTCGGTGACAAAATTATCTCCCAAGGTCTGTTTCCCCTCCGTCACTGAAATCATGATGAAAATGTAAACGATATCGTCTCAACACTCCTTTGTATCCCTGGTGTCTGGCATAGTGCTTGATGCAGAGTGGATACTCAGTAAATAGTTGCATGAATTTAATAAATGATAAAGTATCTTTACCTGTGGATATATTCATGCATTTTTTTCTTCCCACTTTTCATATATTGTAAGATTTATGGGGGAATGGAAAGCTTAGACATTATGCCAGACGAGGTTGGTTTTAAAGGTTGGATAGCTCAGTAATACATTTCCCTGAAAACTTTGCCAGACTATTATATATTTAATTAGCTAAAACTGGGATGAAAATTCACGTGTGTATTAATAAGTACTTTATGGTGTTAATTTACAGGATTTAGTAACTCATAATTTTAGTTTCTTTGAGCTTAATTAGATATTAACACAGCTAAGGTTAAAAGGCTAAAAAGGCAGGCATCTAAGCTTATTGCATGTATTTTAAAATGCAGAGTTACAATTTTAAAATATGGTTATTTGTAATGCATTTACTTTGGTGCTATTCTTGAATTTCAATCAACTGTAAGAAATTATTATAATATTATATTTTATTTAAGTCTTTTACTGAGTTTATTTGTTTAAAAAATAATTAGGCTACTAAGATTATTGATAGCAAAGAGTACTTACTCTAACTTAAAACATTAAAATTTTGTATGTGCTTTTCTTAAAGATGTCTGATTATGTGTTTTTTGAATATTTATGAGGTAAAATTATTTAACTTGTAAAATGGAGGAAAAGGAATATGAAATTACATAGGAATTCATTTCCTTCATGGTCTGTTTTTATACCTCTGTTTTATTTTCCTCTTGGTTCTTTCAAAATTATTTTAACAACTCATAAATAAAATTTATTGTTGTATTGGAGTGTATACCACAAAGTATTATGTAAATTGTTGTTTTGTTTAACTGGTTTTGAAAATACTGTAGAAACAAAACCAAGAAATGTTTAACTTTTTTATATTTACTGAGACATGATGAGTTCTTTTTACACATTTTGGAAGTCTGTAACTTGACCTAATATGCATTCTGCCAGTTTTCTTTTTAGTCTATTAAATGAATTATTAGTAATATGCATTTTGCTTATGCAGACACATACTTTGAGATGGACTACAAACTAAAGGTTAGCCAGAGTCAACATTTTTCTTTTTTTCTCTCTCTGATAGTCTATGTGATATAATTTTTTCTCTCTCTTTTAAATTTATCTATTTTAAATATTTAGATAACATTGCCTTTTTTATAATGCTATCTTTATTGAAATATTTGGTTGTGGAGCTTTTTTCCTTCGTTTTCTTGCAAAGCTGGGTATTTAACTCTGTGCTTCATGCATGCTGGGAATGTGCTCTATCACTGAGCTATACTCTGAGCTGTAATTACTGCATTTTTATATATGTTCAAAACAAGAACTTAGATATAGCAGTTTCTTATCTAAGCCTTTATTTAGAACCAAGTCAAAGGTCATGTAATAAAATATAGGTAATTAAAATTTAGCACTTTCACAAAGAGTGGCCATATGCACGCTAGGTCAATTGAAAACTAGAAATTTTTGAGCAGAAGTATTCAGAGAAATTTAAATGTGATATGACTAATTTTGTTTATAATAGTATATTTAATGAGTGAGAGAGTATGAAGTTTCTATCTCTTAGTATATTTCCTGCACCTCTTGCTCTTTTTTCTTTATTAGCTTATTTTCTTATGAGACATAGTCTCTTTAAGTTGTTAAACTGGAATTGAACTCGTGACGGTTTTGCTTCAGTCTTTCAAACTGCTAAGATTACAGGTGTCTACCACTGCTTTCACTTCAATACATCTGTTCTTTCTTTATTTTTCTTTTGTGGTGCTAGCTATCTGAGCTTTATCTTCAAGCCATTTTATTTTTGATTTTGTGACGGGATCTTACTAAGTTGTCCAGGATGGGCTTGAACTCATCTCCTGCCTCAGCCTTCAAGAGTGCTGGAATTGTAGGCCTTCACCCTAGGCCTGACTATATCCACTCTTGATTAATTTTTGGGAGAGGTTCTTCAGCTTCCCTACCTACTCTTTTAAGGTTGTAAATGGTATAATTTCTATTATCAAAATATATGCAAGTGTATAATTCAGTGGTGTTCAGTACATTTACAGTTTTATGCAGCTATCACCAGTAACCATTTCCAGAATGTTCTCATCTTCCCAAATAAACCTTTTTATCCATGAAATATAATTACCCTTTCTAATACAACCCTTGTTACTTTGTAATCTGTTTTCTGTCTCTATGAATTTTTCAATTCTAGACACTTCATATAGGTGGAATAATAATAGTATTTGTCCAGACTGATTGTGATTTCACTGTTTAGCTCAGGCTAATCTTGAACTTTTAGCAATCCTGTCTCAGCTTCCTGAGTGCAGGGACTACAGGCATGTGCCAACATGCCTGCCTTATGTGGTGCTGAGGAATTGAACTTGGTCTTATGCTTGCTAAGGCATGTACACACACATACACACACGTACACACACACACACACATATATGTACATACATACACATATATATGTATATGTATGCACATACACACAATATCCTGTTTATTCATCTGTTGGACATTTGAATTGTTTTGATCTTTTAGGTATTATGAATAAAGATGCTATGAACAATGGTGCATAAAGTGTTTTTGAGTCCTTGCTTTAATTTTTTATTTTTTTTATTTTTGGTATATAAGTGTATAACTGGAAATGGAATCGTTGGATCATATGATAATTTTGTGTTTAAGTTTGTGAGGTGGCACAGTTTTGTTTTCCACAGTGAATACACAACATACAAGGTTTCAATTTCTCTGAATTCTTGATAATATTTGCTATTTTTACTGTTATTGAGCAAATTTATGGAAGATTATTGACCATTTGGTTATTTTCTTTGCAGAAATACGTAAGTTTGTTGTCCAGTTTTGAATTTTTTTGTTATTGAGTTTGTGAGTGGTCTTTATGTTCTGAATATTAATCTTTTCTCAGCTTATTACTTGAAAATATTTCTCCCCACGTTTATGTATTATCTTTTCTCAGCATATGACTTGAAAATATTTCACCCCACATTTATGGATTATCTCTTACTAATGTCCTTTGGTTAAAAAGTTTTTAATTTTGATGAAATCTACCTTAGTTTTTCTTTTGGTATTTTTTTTTATTTGGTGTCATATCCTAGAAACCATCATTACATATAATGTCATGAAAATTTTTCTGTTTCTATGAGTTTCATTGACTTAGATCTTCCATTTAGATCTTTCATTATTTTGAGGCTTTTTTTTTTTTGTATATGGTGTAAGATAAGGTTTGTCTTCATTGTTTTACACGTGGACATCAAGTTTTCTACTCTTACTAGATTTCTTTTTGAAATCATTGATTGAAGTAGACATCCTTGTTAAAATCAGTTACAAATATATTGTACTGATCTATAAATATGTACTAATGTCAGAACTACTCTGAGTAGTGTGGCTTTGTAGTAAATTTGTAACCATGAAATACAGCTTTGTACTTTCTTTTCAAGATTGTGTGGCTATTTGGCATTCTTCGAGATTCCACGAACATCTTATCACTGGTATTTCTTGATTGAAAAATAAAAGCTTTGTGATGTTGATAAAGGTTATGATGAATCTCAAGAGTGCTTTTTGGCAAATTTTTTATTTTATAATGCTTAGTCTTTTAATGCATGAGCATAGGATACCTTTCATTTATGTATGTTACTTCTAATTTCTTGCTACTTTTTTGTTTTTACTATATAATCTTTCACCTGTTTAGTTTTTCATTACTATCTGATTCTTTCTGGTCCTGTTATACATGAAATTTCTTTTTAAATTTTCTTATCAAAGTTTAATGCTAGTTTATAGATATGCAGCTACTTTTTGTGTATTATCCTCATATTTAATGTATGTGCTTTAGTTCTAAAATATTATTCTTTAGTACTGTTCTAACTGCATAGCATAAGTTTTTATATGTTGTGTTTCATGTGTTTCAGTGTATTTTTTTACTCTTTTTATAGTGTAATTTCTCCATATTCATTAATTTTCTAGTTTTTCTTTTGTGGTTTTTTTTTTTTTTTTACTTTCACTTCCTTATGATTGGTGAAGATTCTTTGTGTGAGTGCAGTCTTACCAAATTTATTCAGACTTGTTTATCACCTGATTGTTATTTGTCCTGGAGATTATTACATGTGCACTGGAGAAAAAGTTATACTATGCTGTTAACTGAATGTAATAATCTGCGTATGACTGTTGGTTCTGATTAGCGTATACTGTTTTAAGCCTCTATTTCTTTATTGATCTTCTGTCTTGGAATTCTAAGTATTCAAGGTAGGAGATTTAAAATTTTTGTCTCCTTTTGAGCTATCCTGTCATTGTTCATTTCCTGTAATTTGGTGTTTGGTGTTTTTATGTTAGTAACTTTCATATCTTTTTGATGAATTGACTTTTCTGTTACTATCTAATGTCTTTACATAGATTTTTAACTTAAACTACTCTATCTGGTATTAATATAGTCACTTTTGCTCTCTTTGATACTATTTGTGTGAATTTAAAAAAATTCTACTTCTATCGTTAGATCTAAAGTTACTTTGTTTTAGATATTAACTATTTGAATCATATTTTTCTCCTTTTAAGAAACCTATTTTACCATTCTGTTTTTAATTAGAGAATTTAGCCATTTACTTTCAAAGTAATGACAGATTAGAAATTATCGTTGCCACTTTTGTGTTTGTGTTTTGTGTATCCCAAAGCTTTATGTCTCTCATTTCTTCTGTCTTTCCTTTGTTTTTATGGTTTTATTGTGTGCTACCTTATTTTCTGGTTTCTTTTTTGTGCAGTTTATGGGTTTTTTATGGTTATTACAGAGATCAGAGATTACTTATAACAACCTAAAATTATAAAACTACAATTTTAGTACTTACAAGTTACAATCTAATTGATCTGAAAACTACTTCAGTTGCATATAGAAATTCGTATTATCTCTAATTTGGCAAAGTTTTTATAAAGGATAATAAATTGAATGTTCTAATGGGTGTTCATTAGCAAATTTTTATTTAGCAAATGTACAGAAGATAAAAAGTGGAGTTTGCAAATTAAATTATAGAAACTGGCTTTTGTATTTTTCTACTTATTTTGTCTTCATTGAAGATCTTTATTCTAGTGACTTCAAGTAACTGTTGTACTTGGTTTCATTTCAACACGAAGGATTCTTCGTAGGTATCTAATGAACAGTCAGCTTATAGCTATTTTGATGATCCTTTGTAGATGATGAGTTGCTTCTCTCTTAAGGCCTCTGATTTCTTTGTCTTTGGAAACTGGTTATATTGAGTCTCAACGTGAGTCTCTGACTTAGGCTAAACTTAGAGTTTAGTCGTTGGATTTGTAACTGCATTTCCTTCAGCAATATTGGGAAATTTTCATTCCTTACTCTGTAAGTATTATTTCTACCCCCTTTTCTCTTTTCCTCCTTGCATTCTTATAAATGCATGTTAGTCTTTTTGATGGTGTTTGTCAAGTTCTTAGACTTTGCTCACTTCTCTGTTTTTTTGAATGAAATGCTTTTTCTTATTGTATATTGTGGGTTTTTATTTTGAAAATTCAACATTTTACTATAACGTGGTAGCCCTGACAATCATATTAACTCTTTCATCAGGGTTTTATTGTTTTAATGGAAGACGTAGCAAACTGTCTTGATTTATATTCTCTCTCTCTCTCTCTCTCTCTCTCTCTCTCTCTCTCTCTCTCTCTCTCTCTCTGCTGTCTCTCTCTCTCTCTCTCTCTCTGTCCTCCCCCTGCCTAGTGGTACTGGGGATTAAGCCCTAGCCTTTTGTATTGAGCTACATCCTCAGCTCATTTTTGTTTTCTAATTTTCAAACAGGGTATAGCTACATCACTCAGTTGTTCAGACTAAGTTCAGATCTCGAATTTGTAGTCCTTCCTCAGCGTGAGTGCTAGGATTATAAGCCTGGCTGTCTTGATACTTTTCTGAACTATTTTTGTAAAAACTAGTCCTTATTTTGTTTGGTCATTGAAATCTGTTCCTTTTGTTCATATTCACTTTGTTTTACGGAGATGTTCTCAGGAATATCTATAATCTTTACTGCTACCTCTGTGCAGGTTTAAACTTAGGTAGGCTTTCCTTGAATGTAGGGATATCCTGAAGTAAAAGTGCACAGTCTTTACAGAATTTTTTTTTTTTTCTGAGCATGAATCTGCCTGAACATACACCTGATTTCCTAAATATAACTGTGTTTGAAAGATCTTTCCCAAAGAATCCCACCTTGTATTCTCAATACAATTTTCTCTTTCAGAAAATATAAAAAAGTAAAACTTTGTCACTAATGTAAAAACTTTTAGATTTACTCAGTTGTTAGCCTTATTATATATCATCTTGAGACATAGTATGAAATTATAAGTGAAATAAATTGGTTAAAGTATTCAAGTGTCTTGACACTCAGAGTCTACCTCCTCTGAATCATTTTTTTTTCCCACTCATAGTTGTTGATAGCTGTGTTTTCTCACAAACTATCTTTTCTGTGCAGTTAGGATTGATGGTATAGCACTACTTAAAAATATATCCTACCTTTATCTCGGATTTAAAAAAAATCATTGGTACCAGTTCTACAAGATTTAATGCTGACAGTTTCTTCATGTTACCACATAGTATTATTGAAAAGTTTTCAGCCATTTACTAGGATTTATATTTTTTCCCTCAAGTGTTCATAGATAGTAGCCCCAAATGTTGAGAGGTTGCAGTTGTCCAATTATATCAGCATAAGTGTTCACTATGTTCTTAAATAAGTAGAGAAAACCGTCCTCTTCAACAGCATGTGTAAGTACCTTTATCATAATAAGGTACCTGCCAATTTTGAGATTGTTTTTAAAAAGGGAATTTTGTAATTAAAATATATAATATGTTGAACTTATTTTGAAATTCGTGTTTTAGTATTTTAGTAGTTGGAGCTTTTTTGGTTTCTCCAACAATGCCTCATTTGATAAAAAATGAAGGTGGATTACTTCAGCTACTTTTAAGAGCTGAAAGGAATATTTTGGACCATATTCAAAGTTACAAGAGTTTGGTTTTAAAATAATAAAAAGAATATAAAGTTTCTTCTGAATGCTATTGACTGTATTTTTCATGAGTAGAAGTATGTATTTCTTGGTTCATTCATATTCAAAATAAAAGAGTGTGTATTTGGAAAGGTTCTGTACAAAAATTTTCTTCACTGGGTGATGACTGAATAAGATGTTGTCTAATGTGTCTGATTACTGAGAATCTTATTTTGAAATACTTTAATTTTATATTTAGTGGTCTTCCCTCTTCTGTTCCCCTACAATGTAATTTATCAATGCTTTTGGTTAATGAATGAGCCCCCTATGAGTTTTTCCTTAATGAAAAACAGCCAGCTAACTGCAGATCAGTGTTCTGTTTCTGATTAGGTGATGAGATACTTTATGCTAAGGTATTCTTTGAAACACTGATTGGCATAGTGGGAGGATTGAATTAAGGACTGATACTTTTCCTTGCATTTTTTCTTGCAAAATGTTGTAACCTGATTCTCCTGGAGGCCACCGTTTTCTGTTTCTGATTGTTGGTTCTCTGGGGACTTAGTTGATGATAGGGCCACTGTGAATTTTATTTTTAATAGTCATAGTAATAATAAGAAAGTTATAGGAAAATGCTTTACCTTTCTCGTTCTTCTCCCTGTCTTTCTTTTTGCTGATATTGATACTACTTATGGGCAAACTTTTTGAGAATTGTTGATACTTACACAGTCAAGTGAGGAATTTTTATCTTTCCCTTAAGTAGCTCAAATGCTTGTTACCAAGATACCAGCTTTTGGGCAGCAAATTAAATAGATGGAAGAAGCCAACTTTTCAAAAGAGAAATAGATGTAGACATGTAGTTTTCTTATTCTACATACTCAAATTTAGATAGTAAGTTATGGGACACTGGTTTCTCAGTTCTGTAGACATTGTCAGTGTTAACTGTCTTAATATAATTTTGGCACTGCATAACTTGCTAATAGCTCCTGTCTGAGATTTTAAATACTGTTCATACTCATGGAATGCTATGGCTTGGTATGTATAGAATTTTCAGATTATAGAAACAATGTGACAAAAACATGTTTTTTTTCCTAAGATTTGTAACAATCTTTTAAATATTTCATGCAATTCTCACTTTGAGAAAGACTTCCTTAGATTCCTTTGGTGTTATTTCTAACATGCTATATGAAGTATTTTTTTTAACTTAAAAGTAAGTATGTAATATCTTAGTGTGCATATGGATTGGATTATGTTATTTTGACACTAAAAATTGTTCAAAAGTAGTAACTCAATTTTGTCTATGAATTAGCAATAGCAATTTAAGTCTCTGAAATAATTCCTTACAGTGAATTTTAATCATTTTCAAATAAATAAAGTGTAATTATCCTTTAAATGCTATTTGTATTAATTAAAATTTTATTTTATGAAGACCTGGGAATACTAGTGATGGTGTAGTTGTGCATACCTTAATATTGGTACTTTGGAAGGCTGAGGCAAAAGAACAAATTGAAACACAGTATGGGTGGCTTAATGACTTAGCAAGGCCCTATTTCAAAAGAAAGACTTAAAAAAAAAAGGACTGGAGATGTAGTTCAATGCCTTTGTATAATCCTTAGTTTTGTAAACCCAACCCTACCCAACCCAACAGACCAAATACTTCCAAATGATTGACTTTCATTGTTGGCATTAATTTAGGTTGTATGCTGTGATATAAAGGATTGCAGGTGGCTATTATTTTTATTTATCCTTCTGTATTTATAGTTTCTTACATATTCATAAAATTGAGGAAAGCATTACATCATGGTCATTGTAAATTTTTCAAAAAGTATAAGAAACTGAGAGTTAAAAATGATGGCTTTTCTTCTCCAGAAATCCCAATTTAAAAAGGTAAATACTGTTAGTGTTTAGGAGATTACCTTCTGGAATTATATGCATATTTTGTGCAGTACAATGTTGTATCTGCATTGGTCTCTCTAAGCATTAAAAAATAGGTAATTTTTATGAAAACCTCAAAACTCCATGAAATCAGTAATATTTTGAGAACTGAAACCCAAAGAGATTAACAACTTATATGGCTAATTCAGATAGTTCAGCCCTAGAGTTTGTGCTTAGTCATGGTACCTCTTACATGCTTACAAGTACATAATTGGACATATGCATTATTTTCTTTTTTAATGTAAAAACTGTTGTACCATAATAGTTTAGGACTTGCTCCTCATCATTTGAAACTTTTGTTAATCTTCCTTTGTTACTATTTTAAAATGACTACATGTTTTTACTTTGATTTATTTATTATAAATTATTTTAACCTTGTACTCTACACATTTCTTTCACAACTGCAAACAAAGGTGCAAGGGATATTTGTAATCTTTGCGCTGATGTATGGGAATTTCTTTTGTAATAGATTCTGAAAAATGAAGTTGTTTGGTCACAAGCAGTAAACATTTAAAAGTTTAATAAAACTTCCAAATTACTCTCCAAATGGCTGAAGAGTTAATACACACAAGTATTATAGGAGTATCTGTTTTCTCTAAACTTTGCTAACAAAAGGAATTTAATCCTTTTCATATTTTTGCCAACAAAGGTAAAAACTAAAAGCTTGTGGTCATGATTTGCATTTCTGTAAGATTTTCCATTCCTTAGCCATTTGAGTTCTATTTTCAGTTATTTGCCCATTTTTCTATTTTACACGTGTTTGTTCTTTAACTTCGTAAATGCTGCCATTTTTAAGCCCATTTCTGGCCATTGTATGTTTGATGTTGAAACACTGTATATTGGTTTAATACTACAAACTTGAATCAAATAAGTAAGCTAACGTCCAGCTCTGCTTCTTGGAGAATGTTGCTTAAACCTCTACCTCAGTATCTTTATTGATAAAATGAGACTGTTGGTAATCTTTAAGAGATTATTGTGCTAGTTGAATAAATTAGTGTTTACAAAAGGCAGGGTTCTGTGTCTGATCCTTAGGAAGTGATCTCTAAGTCACAAGCTAGCTTTTTATGACTACTGCTCTTATTTGTGCTATCGCATTATTAAGAAAATCTTTAAAAATTTAGTGACTTTAAAAAAATCTCTTGTATTTCGGGTCTGAATCACATGTTCTTCACCATTTTGCATAAATATAAAGTATATTTAAATTTCATCAAGTGACTAGTTTATTTTTTGCTTTATATTTATTGTCTATGTGGAATTTCTTTGTGTCTTAGGGGGCATATTCCCTCCCTCCCCACCTCATTTTGTCTTGCTCTAAAATATTCTCTTTGATACACACATTTACTTGCCTATTTGTAATTTTATGAATTCTTTATTTTATCATTGCATTTTCAATCTGTTTGTCAACTCAGTACGCCATTATTAAAGTAACTAATATGTCCTAATATATTTTGGTAATGAGTTTCAAAATCCAGTGTCATCCTTCTATTTCAAGAATTTTATGATTATTTTGATGTACCTTTCATGCTGATTTTAAATGATATTATTCTATTTGTAGAATATTCACAGAGTTCTATTTACATTCTGATAAATAATGTCAGGTTTAAAAGTGGTTGATAACTTCACAATATTCAATATTCTTATCCAAAAATATATCTTTAAAAAATTAGTTTATGTGATAATATGTGTGAGAAAGAGTCAGATGGAAAAGCATAAAATGAAAAATAAGTTTGTCTCTCAGTCTCAATTTCCAAATCTGTGACTGGCATTAGTAATTTCTGTATATTCCAGAAACTTGTATAAATACATACAAGTATTCATGTACATTAAAATATGCACAAAATCATGCTCTAATACTTTTTGTTTTTCTATGTCTGTTACATTTTTCTACTTTGTAATCATGAAAATCCTCATAGGAAATTCTATTGATGTTCTTATTTTATTTTTAGATACCTCCTACTCTATCATTATGTGGAAATACTATGGTTTTATTTACTTATTGATGAACATTTTGACTATATTCTTGGTCTTGGTGGTAAAATCAATATTTATTGAATGTCCTTCTAAATTTATTTTTGTGGCCTTGCATGTGTTTATATACATAAGAATAATTTTTATCCAGGAGATTTCTGGGCCAAAACATACATTCATTTCATATTGACAGATGTTCTCAGTTTTTACATTAAAGATACTGACGTAACATCATATGCTTTCTTTTAATGTATGCAAATTAACATCAAAGAGGTTGGGATGAGGCAACATCTGAGGAATCTTTCATAGGGTAGTCATGAAGATAACAAATTAAATATTTTGCATTCTGAAATAATTGCTTCTGTAGGATTTGGCATCTAATAGCAGAGAGAAGTATAAGTTACATTAGTAAAGGTATAGTTTGTTCTTTTTGTTTTTAATTGCCATTCAGATTTTAATGAAGATAAACAGCAGTTGATAGAATTCACATAGTTTTCAGGTTTTTGGAGTCCTAGTTTGAGTTTTCTGATTAGTCTTATATTTTTGTTTATTTAAATAAATTTTATTTACCTCATCAGTCATACCATAGATTCCAAATGTCTTATAACATGACTGATTACTTTTATAATAAGGGTTATTTTTAAAATATACTGTGCGTGATAAAGAAAACAATGCCTTCTTTCACATTTAAAAATACTTTAGTAGGAAAAGAATCAAAATGGAAATTAAATAATTACAAAATATTCTTTAAAAATTCATCACAAATATGACAACAAGCTATGTCCAGATCGCAGTGGGAAAGAAATATAGGAATAAATAAAGAATTCGTAGCAGTTCTGGAAAAGAGGAAAGGTTGCAATAAATCAACCAAAAAATTTGGAGCTTTCTAGACAGACATGCGAAAGTAGATGAGATTAAATTAGATTATTAAAACTGTTAGTATTGAACAGCTTGTAACATACTGGAAAAAAAGTCTGGTTTTCTGAGTAGAAAATAGACTTGCTTCTTAAGTCAATAAGAAATATCATATAGCTTTGAGATGTCAAGTCTGGGGCAGGGATGTCACCCTGTTAACATTAACGTGTTGTTTAGAAGACTTTGGAATCAGGTAATCTTAAAGAAAAAAGTTTTCTCCTTTTTCTAGGAAGCCTACCTACAGAGTTCCATATCTGTCTACTATGGATTTGATAGGAATTGGGGAAGACCCTTGAGAGAAATAAATTAGATGATCACTATTGGAAACTGTGTGGATTTTAAAAGCTGGACATTAGAGAATTTTAGCAGTGCATAAAAGTGGACTTGGACTAAAAACACAAATAGTGCAGAAATCTTAACAAATACAGAAAATTACAGCAAACTGAAAATTCCCAGATAGAATTTAGAAGACAGTGTATTGAAAAATAATGAAAAAATTCTTGACAATTAAAAATATGGTTGCCAAGAGGCCAAAAAGCATAGAAGATGTTCTTAACCGGGCTGCTAAATTGATGCGAAAGCTGCTCTTAAAATATTTGCTTACGTACGTAATTAGCTGAAGGTCACGTGGCACTGAGGAGAGGGGCGTTTGGGCTTCTACTCTATGTCACAACTGTTAAGATAAAACTTTAACCAGAGAGTAAAATTAAATTCAGCTGTCCGCATAAAGCCAATATTCTTGATAGAGTCTGAGTGAAAGTACTCTTATATTCTAAGACTACAAAATACGGCTAACCAGCAGTCCTAAGCAGGAGTTAGCAGGAAAATCAAACAGTAGAATTAGATCTCTGTGAATGTCATATATTAAAATGACTATATAAAATATGGAATATATTTGGATAAATGTTTAAATGAATAAAAGAAAGAGTTAAAAAATGCCAGCAGGACACAAATAGTGTCAAGAAGTAACAAGATTTGAAAATCAAGCTAATAATACTTGTAGAAACTGAAAATACAATATAATTAATAAAACCAAGAAATATTGAATGGGTTAGATTAACCCAGTTGAACAGAGAATTAATGAAATAAAAGATAGATCTAAAAATGAAAACAAAAACAGAGACGGGAACCTGAAGGGTGTCTTTAGACACAGTAGAATAAACATCTCATATATGTGAAATTATAGGTCCAGAAAAGTAGAATGAAAAGATTTTTAATATCTAAAAAAAATTACTTGGACTTTTCCAGAATTAAAATTTATGAGTGTGATTGAAGAAGATGGTGAATCTAAAGGAAGAAAAAATAATTGGATTATACTGAAAACTAAGAGAACTTGAAAATGACTACAAATTACCTATAAACTGTAGAAATTAGAATGGCAGCAGGCTTTTGCACTGTAAAATGTGCATTTGAGATCATAGAAGTAGATGTTGAACCAAGAAAAATAAAATGTTAACTTTAAAACAGTAACTAGAAAAATCATTCAAACATAAGTTTTGAAGTAGATTTTATTGGAAACATTAGATTTATAAATAAAAATTTGACTATACTTTATTGATGAACATGTAGAACAGTGAGTTCTTACCTTGCTGAAGTATTGGCTACCACTTTTGAGAGTAGTTTGGCAATATCTGTTAAGGTTAAGCTCAAAGATGCCCCAGAAATTTTGCTTGTGTGTACCATATGTCTGTCTCTCTGAGGGTCTATGTATGTATCTTGGCGTTGTTGATCCATTTAGACCATGATAAAACTGAAGTCAAGTTTCAGAAAACAACATGTACTCTTCCTACATGCACTGCATTTTGATCTACCTGTGCATCTTGTTATGCTATTCACCTTCTGTTTTTCTTTCACCCTCACTCTTTTCTGAATTTCTGGTGTTTCATATTAGAAACTGTGTGACTCTTGCTCACTTAATGATGGTTTAAAAATACTACGTTAAAGAAATTCACACATTAATGAGAAAAGAATAGAAATACATGTAGCGGTATTATTTGTAAGAGTGAAATACTTAAGCCCCAAAAATGGAAAATAAACTGATATATTTTTGTAAGACTTTATAAGTCATAACAAATCAGTGAATTGCAGTGCCTACATTTCATGGCTATACTTACAAATATAATGTTGAGTATAGCAAACAGGTTGCTGAGTATTAAAATATGATACTTATATAAAGCTTAAAAATGGAAGACATCATATAAATGAAGTGTGGTCAGACTATGTAGTGAATGTTTACATTAAATATTTGTTATGATAGAAGACACATTGCCACTCATCTTTCTCAGAAGACTCTTCTTGGCTTTCAGTACATCCCATCATTCTTGCTTCTTTCTGAAGATGATCTGGAAGTCCTCTTTCATCATTGCCTTTACAAGGTGTGGTAAGAAATATAGTAAATGCTATTAGTGCCATCTAATAGAAAGGAAGCTTCATAAGAACTTGATGGTGTGCCCTCATCCACCTTATTCATCAAATTTGCCACCATGCTACTTCTGGGTTTTCCCCAAAGAGAAAATAACCAAGTGAAAGGTAATGCTTTGAATTGATTCAGGACATCAAAACATCCATGACAGCACAATTAAAAATGTTAAGAACACTTCCAGAACTGCTTTAGAAATTGGCAAGGATGACCGAATAATTGTGTTCAAAGTGAGAGAGTATCCTGGAGGCAATTAATGGCAATATGTATTTTACTGTAATAAATTTAAAATAAACATTCACTACATTTTTGACTATACCTCACATATTTTTATGGGTGTATTCATATGTAAGAACATATAAATAAATCCATGGAAATGATAAACATCAAAGTGGAGGGGGAAAAGCAGAATTTCTGTTATCGAGGTAACATTTTTTAAAAATCTAGGTGGTGGGTACACAGATTTTGATTAAATATCTTAGTCATTTATATATCTAAAATTTTTTTAACCATAATTCTTTTTAAAATGGGGATAGAATCAAGCCCAGTGGTGTAGGCTTGTGATGTCAGTACTCTAGGAGGCTAAGGTAAGAGGATCACAGGTGCCAGCCTAACCTGGGCAACTTAGTAACTTATGAGACCCTGTCTCAAAACTTAAAAATAGAAAAGAAAAAGTGAAAAATGTGGAGTTAGGCAGGTATATGACTCCAGTGATAAGAGTGCTTGCTTAGAGTGTCTAAGCCTTGGGTTGAATTGCTAGAACTGAGTGGGGAAAAACAAAAGAATGAGATGGTAAAAAGTAGTATTGAGAGTCCAGCTATGAGAGTTCTTTCAGAAAGTATAGTAAAAGGAATTGGCTGTTACAAAATTTGAGTCCTATAGAGTAGTTTCAGGAGACCAGTATTAAGAAATAGGAATGCCAGAATTAAAAATGCAGTACATATAACAGATTCACTAATTAATAGAATGGTAGAATAAAATATTTCTGAGATGAAAAATAAAAACTTGAACTAAGATATTGGAGCCAAATTTGTGGTAAAATCAGGTGCTGATAAAATTTCTGAATTTCAAGATTGAAAAGAAGTATCCTGACAGAGAAAAAAAAAGGCCTATTCTAAAAATAAATCAGATTTGCTTTTTTTTTTCTTTCCATGTAGTACTCTGCAGTCACGGACACTGAAAATTTTCTATAGAATATTGAGATGGAGTGATTTTTACCTAGAATTCCATATGCAGCAAAACCAATTTTTTTTTTTTGCATGAGGACAAGATATATATTTTTTCAAAAGGGCTATGAACTGCAGCACAGATTTAGATAAATGAATATATTATTTGTAATTTGCGAAATGAAATGAGTATAAGGAATTGTGGTTCAGAAATTATTAAACATTGACAGAAATAAACTAACTATGGTTAAATCTAAATAATTGTTACTGTATTTTAAATTATAATTTTAGAGAAAATACAATAAAATGCCAAATGTGAAAGAAAACCACTTGGGAAATACAACTTGTGCTATAGCAAGGGAGAATGGAATGAAGGAGGGAAATAAAAAATGCTATGCAAATGATTTAGAGTTGTAAGAGTGCATCTTTAAACTTCTTGATGTTCAGTATAGTTGAAATACATGTCTAAAATTTGAGATGATTCATAAAAAGGCAAATGTTCAGTTTTCTCTACTTCATATCTGTTTGAAAGGATAATATGTATTTTAAAAAGAAGCCTGTTACATCATTCAGTAATTAACACTATTGCAACAAATTTGAGGAAATTCCTGGATAGAAAGCAGTTAGAAAGAGAGAGGTGATGAACAGAAGCTTCAACTTGAAAGTGAAAAGTTTTTGAAGTTCAGTGAACCGCAAGAAACTCTATTTGTGTTAATAGTCTCAAAGAATTACTGGACTATGGGGTAATTGTCAGAATAATAACTTTGAAAACTGCCTGTAGCCACTCCGCCATCCTCTTTCTTTATCATGTGGAGAGGTTGTCTGCAGGAATATTTCTGTAGGTTTCTGGTATGTATATTTTTGAACTGGAAAAGGGAGCACATCAGAAGCAGAGAACTCTACAGGGAGTACTTAGTGAAGAAGGAACAGGAAGAGGAAGGGAGCCTCTGTGTGTGTGTAGTATACTAACACATTGTTTTACGATTTAAATATAGTGTCCCCCAAATACTCATATACTGTGATCTTGATTCCCAGTGCAGAGATATTTAAGAGGTGAGATTAGATCATGAGGTTGATTAACCTCATCCATGTATTACTCCATTAATAAGTTCACACCTGAATGAGGTATTGGGAGATGGGTCCCAGGAGTAGGAATTGTGTCACCGGGGGTATGCCTTTGAAAGGTATCTTATCCTAGATCTTTTTTTTTTTTTTTTTTTTTTTGGCTCTGCCATACTCTGTCTGCCTCTGGCCACCATGAGGTGAGCAACGTTCTACTACCCTCTCCCTCCCCTCTGTTGCTTCTGCTTTGGAGTAAGCCAACTATGGATTGATTGGAACACCTGAAACCATGAGTCAGAATAAATCCTCCTTTAATTTGTGTATATCAGGTATTTTTTTTCCAGTTTTGGAAAGATGACTAATAATATACCCTCAAAGAAAAGCCTTCCATACGTTGGCAGTCTTGGGGTTTCCATCCCACAGCCAGCTTCACAAGCCACATACTCTATACTAAAACATGCCTCTTGATTGTGTGTGTGTGTGTGTGTGTGTGTGTGTGTGTGTGTGTGTGTGTGTGATTATAATGAAGGAAAGATGTGGGAAAAGTATGCATGGTGTGATATTTGTGGTCAGAAATTATGGCCAAGTTCAAATATATACAAGAAAGAAAGGACATGAAATGTTTAATAAAGGTTTCTTTTGCAAAAAAAGGGGATATGACTGGAATGTTTTTCTTTTAAAATGTTGTTATTTCAAAATTAAGAAACTAAAAAGTTATGTTGGAGTTGAAAGGAGAGAAACCTGAAGGTCTCAGTGGTTAACCAACCACTTTAATTTGTACATAATCTTAAGTGAATAGTTTTTCTTTTTAAGATATGTTATTTTCTGTTGCTGATTCTCAGAAGCTATATCCTTCCATTACTATCCTGAGACACTCACAGAGTATTATTTTCACACTTCTCTTGACCTTTTTTATTTTTTACTGAGAATATGAATTTGAGGATATAATAATTCAGTGTATTTGGATTTAACGAATGATGATATATATGTGGAGAATCCCTAAAATAAAGAGATCTTTAAAATCTAGGTATTGCTTTATCGGTAAAAGATAGCATCTAGCATCCTTTGTGGAAATGGTGAGCATATATATAAGTTAAAATAATGAATGGTAAAGGAAAAAAAGCCAGAATGATGACATATTTAAGATTTTAAAGTGTACCCTAGTGAGTTGTTCTGGGTTGGGAGTAGGACTTGCTCAGTATCAGAATAGTAATATGTTATAATCACAGAGGTGTGATGTGGTGTTCTGGATCATCTGAAAGGCCCTATCCTTTCGTGAAGAGATGGATATGACCTTTGATCTCACTGTGCCACCTCTACTACTATAAACTTCTGAACCCTCCACCATCATTCAGGATGCATCTCTAATGGTTGAAGAAGTGGTGGAGGATGGCATGGGACAAAGTACCTGAGGATCCTTACCTGGGACAAGTTTTGGAAAGAAAATCTTACAGGTATTCTACTTCTTGTGTATTTTTCTTGATTTTTCTCTTTATTAGATGAAATAATTACTTTTATGGGAAGAGAGGTTAGTGGGAAAGTATGGATGATGGGGAGGGCTACCGTGGAAGAGAGGGTTTTTTTCTTTGTGAGGGTAGTAGAATTAAAAAGGAATATCAGCATCTGTGTTTTCCCTCTTTTTGTGCTGCTTTTGATGTTATTCATCATTTTTATAATAAAGGAATTTTTATCAGATTTGTTGAATTGCAGACTCAGTTATGTAGTGATAAGATTCATCTGGCATAATTTAGATATAAAGGCATGCTGACTTAGTAGTAGAAACTATCAATAACTCTTAGAAGCCAGTGGAAAATATTTACATCTGTGAGTGGTACTGAATTTTAAATATTTTAAATATATGCTTATGACTCACTTGGAGTAAAACTGTATATTATCTCTTCTTTGGTTATATCATTGGCTATTTAATCACTTAACACTGTGATTTATATCTCAGGCCTGCAAATATCTAACACAGCTGTGTATTTTACTTACGTAGCAATTATTTGAAGCTCTTTAAATCTTAAGTTTTTGATTTTTTTCTCTATAATAGCAAAGATTTCAATGTCAAGAAATTAGGGAATGGCTTCTAAGATAGCTGTAATTTCATTAAAAGTTAAAAATACTGCACATTTTTCCCCCAAATTGTATGTCAAGAAATATCTTAGACATTTTATAGGAGTCCTTTTAATTTGAAGATTTAGGAATAGTATCTTCAAGTTGATTTCTGATAATTTTATTGTGATTCTTAGATGATGATATAAGAATGCATGGGAATGTAGGGGGAAAATTTCAAAACTTAGAGTAGTTGGAACTTGTGTCTATAACATAATTAAGTGGGGGTATACAAAGATATGTTAATGTAAAATTGACCAAGGTAAAGTAAGTGAAATTAAAGGATCTACTGGTCAAGTTTTTTTTTTTCCTTTTTTGCAATGAAAATAATAAATGTTGCTCATAAGAGAGAATTTTGCATTATTTCTTCCTCCTCTTCTTTTTTTTCTAGCTTGAAAACTAGAAAAAGAGCCCTTTTATGTGATCTTGTCTTCCACTCTGTTTTGAATCAAGAAAGACCCATTGAAGACTCCTTTGAGAAAAGTCTTTTTTTGAAGAAGGAAAAAGAAATACTGTTTGAGAGAAGGCAAACAGACATAAAGAATTATAGAAACGTGTATCTTTATTGTGTGTGTAAATCAACAGAACTTTCCAGAGTGAACATAGAGAACCGAAACAGAGAGTAAATTAAAGAATAACTGAATTTGGTGGGTCTTGATGGAAAAATGCTTGTCTCCTAATATAGAGAGGAAATCCATGCTTCAGATACACTTTTTTTTTGTCTCTTCGGTGTATACTTATCATCACCTCTGAACATTCAGAACTACCCCTTTCTTCTCTGTGAATGTTGGCTCTCTTCCTTGTATTTTAGCAGTACTTCTAAGATGAATGAAAATATATACTCTCTCTAGAACCAAAAAATTACAGTCATGAATTTATCACTATAATTTTTAGTGTATCTCTTTTGCATACTAAAATTTTACAGTGTTCAAATAGTAATTGCTGTGAGTTTTTGTGAAATACAACTTTTCAAAATGAACTACACTGTTTCTTTTCCATATGCGGTCAATATTATAGTAATATCTATAGATAAATGAACTCACATTTTATTTTGTAACTTTACTGATTATGCTCTTTGTTATATATAATTATGTGATTTTGTTTTCTTTGATTTTTAGGATTTCATATGACTGTATATGTCAAAAATAAAAATTTTAAGATGTTTAATATATCATAATATCATTTTCTACTAAGCCTAGATTTTAAATGACAGTCTCAATTTTTGAGGAAATTGTGTGTTGCATAGACAGTATGTTGTAAATTGATGTGGGTGGGTGTTCTTAAAATTTATATTTAGTTTTATAATTGTTTTTAATATGTAATCATACTCTATTAGGCTACTATACAGTAGAAAACAGGAGAAGGACTTTATGAACTTAAAATTATTTTAGTGCTGCAGCTCAGTACTGTTAAGTGATTTCTGAATATTGTCCTTGTTTATGTCTATTGAATTGTGTATGTAACTTTAAAAATAACCATGATTTACTGAAGAATAAGCGTTATGTCTATGGGATTAGTTTTATAATGAAAAGTGGAAGTATATAAAATAAACTAATATTTAGGAAAAACTGACTAAAATCAGATTAAATAATTAGGTTATTATGAATAGCTAACTTTTCTACATATATGCTTCTGTAGATACTCATTTTATAGTTGAGCCCGCAGTGTATGCTTATAACAGTGTTACAGTTTATTAGTTTTTTTGTTTCTAACTTGGTGAAAACTGAACTCATTATCTCCTAAGTTTTACTACCTTTATCCTTATTTTGAAGAAGGACCTTTCTATCCATTAGTTTCAAGTCTTCTGCTCCTCTTCAATAATCGCTATATCCTTTATGTACTCAATTATTAAGATTTCTTTATAATGTCTTGGGTTCTGTGCCTTCTCTGTATCACTCTGGCCCTAAGCATTGCTTACGTATCTTCTACGCATTGCTTCATGCTGCCATACCCTTCTCGGAGGGGTCTTTCTAAAGGCACATCTGATCAAATCACTCTTTGCCTTCTTTCCTTCCCCTTCCAGTATTTCTTTGATAAAGAGCTGAGCTCATAGGAAGGGTCTCTTATGACTATTCAAGATCTTTAGAAGCACATATCCTTAGGACTGTTCCCTGTTTTCTTTTCCACCGTTACCACTGTGAACTCTGTCAAGTTTAGACTTGTTTAGATTATTCAAGTTTGAAAAAGGAGAATGAGCGTATTTGCCTATGACACAAGGTAATTGTGAGGATTTCATACAAAATGCTTAGCATTTTGTCTGGCATGTGGCATTGGCTGCTATTATGGTTACCTCTCCAGCTTCATCTCCTGTATCTTTCCTCTTTATGAGAGATGATGCAAAGTGCATGCATTTATTTTAATTAGCTGTTTACTTTTTGCTTTTCTCACTTTCTTGAAAGCTTTTCTGGGTTATATCACCTTCCTTGCTTTTCATTGCATTTTCTGTGGCTAGTGTTATGCCTGGTAATTCGTGCAAATCAGTATTTGTGGGGATAATTAGTTCTTGTAGGTCTTAAAGGATTGAAAAAGTACAAGATACATATTGAAGAATTATTCTCTTCTTTGTGTTCCTGAAGAACTTTTTAAAGCATTGTATTTTATTGGTCTTTGGGAGCACAGTGCTTGGCAGTTAGTAAGTACTCCATCAATGATGAATTAGCTTGGTGCAGTGGTGCATGCCTGATTATCAACAGTTTGGGAGACTTGAGGTGGCGGGATCAAAAGTTGGAGATATAACGAGACTCTGTCTCAAAAATAAAAAAATAAAATATGAAGTTAGTTGATTAGTTTGAAGTAACAGTAAATATGAATGGCGCCATTAGGTACTGGAAGGCAGTTGCTTTGAAGATGTTCTAGTTTTCATATTTCTGTAATATTGATAGTTGAAAGTAGAGAAATTCTACATTGTGTGTCTTCAGTCCCTTTTAAGGTCATTTTTGAGGAATTTTGTTTTGTTTTTTCCTTGTGTCTTTTTCCCTCAGTGAAGTTCCATTTTTGTTTTCTTTTCCTTAGGCAGTAAAAGGAGGTAGGATCTATGAAATGATAGTTTTTTTGACCTACACATTAGCTGAAGCGATCCAGAAAAGAAATGCTGAATCACTGGAATGAAATAACTTCCTTTGAGTGTAGAAGACATACACAGCCAATTAAAAGTGGAATTAGCTGCTTTACCAAATTACTAATAAAATATCACATTTAATTGTTGGTCCTTTTTCTAGGCTGAGTAATGGACACAGTTTTGTTTGAAGTAGTCTGGGATTTGATCATTGAAATACTTTTAAATCATTTATTAATCGCTGATTTTACCTGCTTTTATATTATGTACAGTATGGACTTCTAGTATTATGATTTAAGGTTCATGTTGTCTTTCATTAAGCAAGCAAGAGAAATGTTGTGTAAATTGTATCTAAAAAAAAAAAAAACAGAAGCAATTCAATAAACCTAAGATGACTTCTTTCACTCTTATTTTCAGGGACATCTTGCCTTGAGATCAGGGTAAGATATTTAGTGAAATTATATTCAATGTACATATCTAATTTTCAACAATAGGCTAATAATAAGCAAGTACTGTTTCTCCATTTCATCATTTTTGCATTTAAAGAATTCATACAGAACTCTCCCTCTTACAGAATGAAATGAATTCATCTCTTTTTTTTGAGATAAGGTTTTGCGCTGTAGCCCATGCTGGTCCTGAGCTCATTATGAAGCCCAGGCTGGCCTTGGACTCAGGATAGTCTGCCTGCCTCAGTCTTCTGAATGCTGGGATTACAGGCATGCACCACCATGTCCGGTTTTATGTGGTGCTGGGGACTTGAACTCAGCCTTGCGCTTACAAAGCAAGCACTGTAACTGCTATGCCATTCTTCTAGCCCTTCCTTATACTCTTTTGTCCATGGAGGTTACTTTGGCTTTTCAGTCTCTACTTAGTCATTGTTCAGCTCTCATTGTGTGACAGTTATTTGCTTACAGTTCTCAAGATTTTAACCTCATACTCTCACGTCCACCTCCACAGTTGCATACAGTGTCAGGCATTCAAAATTATTATCTAAAGTAGCAATCCTCCTACCTTGAAACTTGTGTAAAAAAATCTTGTCAAATGATTGTTTTACATGATGAATTCTTATTTTTCCAGAGATATATCAAGGTGAATATTCTACTTGACAGTGCTTTGTAGTTGAATTACTGATCATTCTTTAAACAGAACTGCCAGTTGCTTCAAGATTACTTGTTAAAATAGGATCTCTAAGTGTAGCATTCGTACTTGCTTACTTTGGTTCACTTTTATTATTTACTATAGTAAAATCAAAAATAAGTGTTACTTCTATACAGAACTCACTTGCTTGTAAATAGCATCAGTGTACTCCATTAGGACTGTTGGCTTTTGTTTACACTTTGATACAGCTAACAATTTTAAAGACCTCATGACTTTGCCCCAGATACTTGAGGTACACAAAGTTGAATGAGATAAAAATTTGAATGTCTATGATTTTTAAAATTATAAAACAAAATAGTCTAAATATGACTAAAAGGTCAAAGGAGAACAGGAGACCATAGGGAGCACTGTAAAGAAGAGATAAGAAAGATCTAAGACTTAAAAATACCAGTTTGAAAGAGTGAGTGTGGAGGTCTAGGAAGCAGAAGTAAAAGACTCCAGGCATAAGCTCTGGAACCTTGTAGACCACTTTTAGGGGTGAGGTTCCCTCTGGGAAGGTGTCAGGTGAAGCAACTATTGAGGGAATCGGAGATTAGTCACTTAATAAAGGATCTGGTCCAATGCCTTTTCATAATATGCAACTACTTTGCTTGTGAATTGCTTCTTAAAATGCAAATTCTGATTTAGTAAGCCAGAAGTGTCGCGCCCCACAGGGTTGAATCTGCTGATCCCTTAACACATTTTGGATTAGACTAGAGATCATTTTGAGGAGTGTCTTAGTTACTTTTTCATTGCTGTGACTCAATACCCGACACCCACAAACTTAGGAAAGGAAAGGTTTATTTTAGCTCACAGTCTCGAAGGTCACAGTCCATTCAGGGGTGGCCGGCAACAGTCGAAGTACATGGCAGAGAGAGAGGTGGAGGCAGCTTCTCTGGACGTCACAAACAGGAAGGCAGGCTGAGACCTGTTGAGACTAGTCTCAGTCCTCCAGGAAGGCAGGTGCAGCTTATGTATCCTTTCAGGTCTCCACCCAGTAACCAGTCCCTCCTGCGTCCAGGTGTGGCCACTACACACCGTTAATCGTAACTTAACTGCAATCCACCCCTCCAGATCAGACCCCAATCCACCAATATCACATGGTTCCATAGAAAATCCATAACATTAAGATACATGAGACTTTTGGGGGACACTCCAGATCCTAACCACAACAAGGAGTTAATTATTTATTTTGTGAAGCTTAAAAGAGGATATGATCAAAATTTTAGTTTACAGTTGTCTTGCGTACATTAAGGGTAGAAGAGAATGTGTGGGGTCCATTTAGCCTTGGGAGGAAAAAGAAAGAACTGGACTGTGTGGTACTAGAAAATGAGCCCAGGAGCTAGAGGTAAGAGATATACAGAAAGTAGAATCAGAAGCTCTTGTTTACCTATCCGCTGTGGCATGGAGGTGTTGAGAGAGAAGCAAGGTGATTTTATACTTAGCTAACTGGTAGGTGAGCTTCATAGAGTTCAGGAAAAGGTTGATTTATTTTAACATTTTATTTTGTTTGTTTTGTTTCTGTGTTTGGGGAAGGGATGATAGACGACTCTCCTTGGAGAGTTTAAATTATGTCTGAAAAGTAGCTGTAGATCAGTGGTCTCCAGCCTTTTTGACACCATGTATCAGTTTAGCGTTAGACCATTCCCCCAGGGAATAGGCTGAGGAAGTTTGGGGGCACATGTTATGTAGCAGGTTGTTGGAGGGTAGCTTCGAAATGGCAAGTAGCAGCAGGAGAGGGGCGAGTAGCAAGGCTTCGCCTCCTGTCAATCAGCAGAGGTCGGTAGAATCTGAGAGGAGCATCCTGACAGGAGGCAGAGCTTTCACTGCTCACTTCCTGGAGTCACCCATCTGTGCTGGTAGCCCTGTCTATCCAAGGCTGAGGATTGCTGCTGGTACATTGTCCAAGGCTTGGGAACTGCTGCTGAGCTATGGATACGAGGACTTGCTATGTCAAGTCATTCTAATACTTGAGAGCTGCCATTTGCCAGGTTCTAGCTCTGTGATAATGTTCAGCCTCTGGGGCTGAAATGGGATCTCGTTCCCAAAGGTTATGAATCTAGGCATAATGGAAGCTACCAAGGTGAGAATGCTTCCTATCGAATATTGGGGCACCTCATAGACATAGAGGAGTGAAAAGAATTACACATGTATGAAGTTGGAGAATTTAAAGCAATGTGTTCCTCAGTCATCAGCGTGTAAAGTTGCCTGTTGACTGAAAATTGTAGATCTTTGCTGTAGCATTAGGTCAAAGAGGAAAACTGGTGCAAGAGGAGACTGCAGAAATATAAGTGTGTATCTGTTTGAATATAAGAATTTTTATTAGTTCTTGTTAGCCTTTTATTTTGTAGGTAAAACGGCATCACTTAATGTGGTACATTTTGCACTTTACATTTTAAAGTAAGCATTGTGAAGGAATTCGTATTCAAAAATATAAATACATGGTTAGGATCAGAAACTGGAGCTAGATGTAGTGGTATATCCCTGTGCTCCCAGTTACTCAGGAGGCTAAGGCAGGAGGATTGCCAAGTTTGCAAAAAATTTTAGAAAGTTCAGGGTGCAGCTCATTGGCAAGCATGAAGCTCTGGTTTCAAACCCAGTACTTTAAAAAGGAAGGAAGAAAGAAGGAAAAAGAAACTATTAATCGTCTAACTTAAGGTAGTTGTAATGACTGAAGGAAGATTATTTCGAAGTAATATTTTTTAATTTATAGGCTGGATGATTATATTACCTACAAATACTGAGGAAATATAGGGGTAATCACATGCTTTTGATAACAAGTGAAGAGTTAAGGTTTGAATATGTTGAAGTGGAGATGTTGGTGTAGTGAATGTACAATTGAGAAAACTTGTTTGGAGAAGAAGATATGGAAAGCCCTCCACAGTATAGACTAAGAGAAGAGGAGAAAGGGTAGAACGCAAAGGGTTCTGTTCATGGCAGAAGGGACTGGTCGTCCAGACCTATTGGGAACAAGGAGTCAGAGTTTTACTAAAGATGAACATTTCTGTCAGGTGCCATAGAGGAGTGCAGAAGCGTAAAGAACCGTAGAGTCCTGATCTGGTACTGTCACATTCATCCAGAGCACTTTGAGTGAGTACCGAAAACTGGTTTGTGAAGTGCTGAAAGATGACAGTACAAGCAATGATGTTTTTTCCTCAGAGGAATTCATTCTCTGAGTTTTCCATTTATTAAAGGTGCTTTCTAAATTCTCATGTCCCTTACTGAGTAATTGTTTATAGACCATCTGTCTTGAGAATCTCTCTATTTGGGATAAATTAATTTTGTTAATAGAAGTATGTAGACAGTCAGTTTAAAAACAAAGATATATTTTTAAAATTGAAAATATTTGATACCAAAACTGTTTTAGAAGATGTTTTTATATTTATGGATCTTTTCCACATACCTTCAGTAGTTCACAGTTGTCTGTCTTGCAAAGATTCAAGCAAATTGCTTTTTTTCACATTTCAGATTAAAAGAAACCTGTGTGTTTTCTTGCCTTAAACAAGAGATTATGTTTCAAACATTCTAAAAATATTCAACTGCAGGTAAATGTATTCTTGTAGTACTTGAAAGTGAGCTTAATCAGGGAGTGCTGCAGTTCTTAAAAGTGCTAATGTTCTTGAAAGTCACTCAGTGACTTAAAAATAATTCATATTCTTCGTAATGCTGTCCTCTAGTGGTTGCTTTCCAAAATGCACCAGTTCTTGAACAGTCCCATCTCTGATTTCACTGGTGCTTTGTCTCCCTCAGCTGATGCTTCATCTTTGTTGTTGCATTGAGTTGTATCTTTTTCTTTGTATTTGTCTTACTGTTATAATGTTTATGGCATTATAGAAAGATGATGAGAATTAAAGGCAAAGAAAAATGAGTACCTATCCCGAACTCTTACGGAGATTGAATGATGATGTCTTTGTGTGACATCTGATGCAGAAAGGACTTGACATTTGACATCTGCCTGATTTCTCCTTTTTAAGAATTGTTAATTTTATTTAGTTTTTACAATTTCTGATCAAACGATTGTCTGTAGAAATTTCTTGTAGTGTTTGATACTCCCCACATGTGATTTTAAGCCCCTTAATTGCTGCCAATTTTATGTCTTACGTTTTCTCTTTTTAGACATGTAGTTGGATTGCAAGTATGTATATATTTTTAAAACATAAATTTATTCTTAATTTAATTCTTTTGCTCTCTAAAAGAAAAAATAATTATTTGCATCTTCCAGGTATTTTTTTAAAAATTGAGGTTCTTATTTTTTTCTCTTTTTATTGAAGTTGTCTCCGACTTGTCTTTTCATTACAGCTTTAAGTAAATGTCCTGTGGTTTGTTTTTTTCTAAGTTTTCCATAAAATGCTCATTGGTTTAAAAGTTACCTTGAAGGGAATTTTAAAATTATGAAATATATGAGTTTAAAATACAGTTGTTAATTTTTACCTTTAATTCAGTCAGATCATAGCTATGTATAATTCTTTGGCACTTTATTGAGTGTGTGTGTGTGTGTGTGTGTGTGTGTGTGTGTGTGTGTGTGATGGAGAGAGAGAGACATGTAAGGTCAGTATTTAGAATGTTCCCCAAGCCCTTAGAGACAAGATCAATCCTTTGTGCATTTGGTGGGAGTGCTTTATATTTATTCATTGACTTTGTTGCATGTTTTATTTACTTTTTGACTACGTCAATGATCATGTACTTACAAGAATTATATTAAAGTTTTGCCTTAATGTTGTGTGTTTGTCATTTTTCTTGCTGTTTCTAGTATGTTTTAGTTCTGCATTATTTACTTCTTAAAAGTTATTACTTATATTTTCATAGCAGTTTTATATTTCATCAGTTAATAAACTTTAATAACTATTTCTGGGGAAAATGAACCTATTATGCATCATGCACGTGTGATTGAAGATATAAACGTTGAAAAATAATGAAGCATATAAAGATAAGAAATTATTGTCATTATCTTCAAGTAGGAAAGCATTTCTTAAACAGGACAAATTAGTGGCATAAAGGAAAGAATTTATAACCTTAACAGTTAACAAGAACTTTTGTCATTACAAGATACCAGTAAAAGAGATAAATGCAAACAAAAAGGGTATTTTTAAAACATATGCTTAAATTACTTGTATTTGTATTATATCAATTTCTATAAATTGGTTTGAAAAAATTCAATAAAAATGAAAGAGACTACATTTTGCATAAGAGAATATTCAGCTGGCTAATAAATATGAGAAAATTGTGTTATTCACCAGAAAGATCCTTATTAAAACCATAATGGGATAATATTAAGTCACCAGTGTAGCTAAAACTAAAATGGTGGGAAATATTAAATTTCATCAAAATACAAAGAACAATTAAGAATGTGCAGTTAGTGGGAGTATAAATTAAGAGAAACACTTAAAAACTGGCAGTATCTAATAAAGCTCTGTAGGTATGCACATATATGTATACAATAATTTTACTAGGAATTGACACTGATACCTGTGAAAAGAAAAATACAATTATGTTTAAAGTAGCATTATTTGTATTAAGAAAAATCTGAAAGCAGTGACTGTTGTCAGTATAAAATGAATAGATCATGGTATATTCAGTCTAATACTATACAGCATAAAATATCTCGTGAAACAACAAAGATGAATTTACAAACATGTTGACTGAAGTAAATACTAAAAGAACATATGGTGTGTGATTTTTTGTATATAAAATTGAAAACAAGAAAAAACTAGAGATTAGAGGGAAGGGGGATAGTGATTGAGAAATAGTGTTGGGGAGCTTCTCTCAATATTCTGTTTTTTTGACATGAGTATTGGTTGCACGGGTATCCTGATTTTGGGATAATTAAGTGAACTGTGTAATTTACGGTTTGTGAACAAATTTTGAATGAACGTTAGTGAATATGCTCAAATTACAGGAAACAGTGTTTCCTGTGAAGGTGTAATTAATATTAGAATTGAAATTTAGTAAAACTTAACCACAATATGATCATCTATAGGTGATGTAAAAATATCTTTTACTAGTCATTTCTGTGTGTTCTGCTATATAATCCTAAGTACATTAAAAAAGAAAGGAAGAAAACCTAACATAAAAACCCTACTCATCTTTTTATTTTTTGAATTCTATTCTTCCCTTTGTTTTTGTTTTGATCTGCTAGTTATATCTTTACCCTCTTTCAAAAAATATTTTTATAATATTTTTCACTCATGGTGGCAATCTAATTTTTTGTTTTTTTCACTAGATTTTGACTCCTTTTCATTCATAGTATTACTTGGTTTTAACATTCTTCTTAGGCTTTATTGCTATTTCCATTTATACAGAATGCTTTGTTGTGTATTTATGTATACAGTTAATATTGTTCTTAATTTTCTTGAAGATCAGGTTATTTTTCCAAATATTTGTGTCTATATTTTTATAGTTAGTATCAAGATTAAGCAAATTTATTTATTTCCTCAATTTAACATGAAGGAATTTAACTTTCTACTTCTTCCTCTTACTTCTCACCTATTTATTGATGTAGCTCATGACTCACAATAAACTTTATTTTCAATATATTTTTGTGTTTTTTTGTGTTTTGTATATATTATCAAGAGTTAATCATAGACTTATAGTCTGCTTTGTAAACATATTTAGTCATTATTCACTTAAAAATTTATTGAGCACCTACTAAACATCAGTCTCTATTTTAGACAAATGAAAATACAAGTGAGGAAATACAGATGAGGCCCCTAACCTCAAGTGTTGCCTTTTTTGGGAGTGGGGAGGGTGGTCAATAAATACATAAATGAGAGACTCATATTGTGAAGTATAATGTGAAGGAAGTAAAGTGCGTGCAGTGATAATGATGGGAGCGGTCGGGGTTGAGGTTTTGTTGGAAATGTTGGGCAGAGAAATCCTTTTAGAGCAGTGGCATCTAAGCCAGGACTTTAGCAGGAAGGCTGTAGAGTTGGTTGAAGAATGGTCCAAATGGTGGATAACCAGTGCCCTAATGAATTAGAGTTTTACCTTCTAGGGGAATGTTTGCTTAACATTACTTTGTAGTCCTGAATAAAAGTTTTTAGTTCCAAACTACTTAAATTTTTCCTAGATGAGATAAATAGTTTTGGTATATGACAGGTGGATGAAGATATAGTGAATATATTGAAGGTGAAAGGTCACTACTTTAGTAATGAAAGCTTTTCTGAAGAGGTGATAGCATTAAGGGCTTGTAATCTGATGATAGAAAAATGCATATGAAAATCTAGAGTAGAGCTTTTAGAGCTAGGTTTCATTTGGGTTGGAGCAAAATTACCAAGAGGGAGAAGACTGGGGTAGCATTATGTAGGGTCTTACGTGCTATAATAAGACACTTAGACTATATTCCATACAGTTGGAAACTATAGATTATGGTATAGATTTAATTGCTATAACAAACATCTGGAAAGTACAGGGCTTGAAATGTACTTTGTCTCTCACATAGCAACTCACAGTAGGTAGCTGACTGGATTGCCTAAAGATGTTATCTGTAGACCAAGCCAGCTCTTCCACTTCCTTGACCATGTTTTTAACTCTGAGAAAGGGGGTGAGGTGGGGGGAGATTAGTAATTTTATTTAAGTCAGAAGAGAATGTGACTAAAATGTTTTGTGTGTGGAAGTAGGAGCATTTACCTCTTAAGTTTGAGGAACATGCTGAGAATTAAAACAAGCCACTTAAAAGGAATTGATGTTTTTAGAAAACAGCTAGATGTTAGTGAAGTTAAGAAGGCAACTGAGGATATGGATGAGGTTTCTGATCTCAGAGCAGAAGTTCCAAAAGGCATACACGGGGGAAGCTTTTGAGTCCTGAGCTGAAGGATGGGGAAGCGTAATCATACAGATGCTCAGAAGGAAAAGCTGAATATTTTAGTTATTTTTAGTGCCACTGCCAACCCACTTATACCACAGTGTTTTTCCTCTTGGATTTTTTATGATCTAGAGATGGTTCTCCTTCACTCCTTTGTATAGTTTTTTTAGAATGTATGCATAGGGATATTATATGTTGATCTCCTGTATAATTTAACCAGCTTAACTCCTTGGATATAGTCTTTGTATTGTTGACTGTAATAGCCAAATTCATTGACTGATTTTTTTTTTAAAAAATGAAGTTCTGTGTCTTAGGTACCTAATATTTTAATAGTATGGGCATGAAGTTTTCATCTTCATTTGTCAACTTTATACTATAAAAGGGAGAGATTACATGCTTTACTTACATTGAATTTATCACATTTCTCATTTGACATAGTCATTTATATATGTACCATACAAGTATGAATAGTTTGCATTCTCACACTGAAAAAGGTTACTTAATATGCTAATTTTTTCTTCAAAGTATACTTTTTGGCATTTTTGTACAAAGCATCACTGTTGATTGATTCATCTAAAATATTCAAATGAGAGAAGTTGGCTGTAAAGTTTGCTAATGAAAAACATTAAAATTTCAGTTCATTATTGTTTGAGATCTGATTTTATTTAAAATTTGTTTTAAAAATTTAGTATGTGAAAAGTTCTCAAAATAATATACTGTTAGGAAATAAAAATATATTTAAAGTATATTTTGTTAATTTTTTAGCACTTGCACTTCTAATACAGCTTGGTAATTGTGCATGCAAATGCTTTACATGGTAGCTATAAATATCTGATCTAATCATTTAAAAATTGTTGAGTCAGAAGATGCTGGTCCAGAGTTCCATAATTAACTTCCTAATTACTTTATGACAGATATTTATTTCATCCTAGGTGTCCTAGGATTGAAGATTTCATAATCTTGAAGTCTTAAAGCTATACTATCTATTACCTAAGCCATGCTACCTCTAGTAATAATAATGATATGTGAGTGTATTCGGTATGCAGTTTTGCAGTCAAGCATAGGTAAGAGTTAGGTATCTTTCCATGTTCGTTACAATGTGAAGAAATTCAAGATGATTTGAGTCAGTAAATTATAAGACTTTATGTTCTGTGAATGAGCATATAGTTTGTAAAAGTCTGCTGAGCTGCCAATATTACTTAAAAATATGTGAGAGATTTTATATGTAAAATAATAGTTTAAAGAAGCTATCTTCCAACTTTAGGAGTCATCTTAGAGCTTGCTAAATAAGAGATGCCTTGAAGATTTCTACAAGGGATTTTGCTGTCCTCTGGGACATACTTTTGGTAAACAACTTTAAAGATTCAAGGAAAATTAAAGAAGCTTTGGAGGTTAGTGATTTTTGAAGCAGGAAATTAAAATATGTCAAGATCATTATCACTTCTTCATAGAAACCTACATTAGTTTGGTATAAGCCTTTCTATTGGTATTCACTAAAATATTAAACTTGGCTTGATTTTTTTGTGTTTTTTGTTTTTGTTGTTTTTGTTTATTCTACCCCTTCATGCTTGGTCCCTCCAGCCTTTTTCTCTCTCTCCTTTAGTAAATGTTTGAGGATTTACCATGTGTCAGTCATTGTCCTAGGAATCTGTTAGAAGCCAAACAGGAAATAGGCATGAATCTAGCCTAGAAGATCTTAACTCAGAGATAGAGAAATCATTTATAAAACAAGTGATAACTATATAACAAAATGACAATGCCATTTGAAGTAGTGGAGAATTCACAAGACATTCATTTGTATTGGCTTCTAAAAGATAAATAAGAGTTTTTCAAGGTTATGAAAGGAAATGGCATTCGAGTTAGTGAGAAGAATATGTGCTAATATGCAGAAACATTAAGGCGCTGATTTTTATAAGGGAGTAGGTAAGCTGTGGAAAATGGATTGATGCAATGTGTTAGGTCCAGGGTCTTTGATTGCTTGATCTACTTTATGTTGATACTTAATATACCAGGAGAAATGGAGTGTTAAGAGGAGAGAGTGAATATGGTATATTTTAAGAGTACAACTGGGGCTTTTAGTAGAATTTAGGTTGACTGAAAAGAATTGCGGATGATTAACTGGAGAAGTTAATAAAGAAACAATCTAATGGACTTCAACTTCTGTACTTCTCAATTATGTTTCTAGAAACAAGCCCTTTTTAGTTTTATAACCTCTAGTGATCTTAGCATAGTATCACTTCATCCTCTCTTACTTTCTTATCAAGTGTTTGTTTCCTCAGCTCGTGTAAATAAGGCACGATTAGCTCACACTGCATGAAAAGCCTGTGTATGACTCACTTGCTCTACTTTAGGAATTGAAGCCAAAGAAATAATGGCATGTGTGTTCATATTGTATTGCTTATTTTTATTTATGAAAATTGAGAACTGTGTAGGTTCTCAAAAAGACATCTATTAGTCACATTATAGCATGTCTGTTTGCTGGATGGTTATGTTAGGGAATGGCTGGAGTACTGTTATGAAGAAGCCTACCAGTGATTCTCTGCTTTAAAGAAAATAGAACTTCATTGTCTACAAGAGAATATTTCAGGGCAACTGGAAGTATCATTTTATGTAGTTGTTCAGGGACATAGATTCTTTTCATCTTTTTTTTAAATCTTGTACGGCATTAATGGTTGAAGCTCAGCTGTAGGCACATCCATATTTTGGCTTTTGAAATGGTTTTTGCCAAGATCATCTACGGTGACATTCAATAGGACAGTCTGGTAATTTAATGTGAAATTTGAAGCTGCTGGTCAATTTTATTTTTTAAATTAACCTCTCTACCCTGTATCCATTTGCTGATTTCCCTCCTGTCTAAGTATTTGTCAATTATATCTTTTTCGTGTTATTTTCCTCTGCCCTAAATTTAAAGGTTGGTGTTTGCCAGTGTTTTGTCTTTGGCTATTTTTTATTTACATGTTTATGCGTATATGCTTGATGATCTCACCCAGGAACCATTACAATATGATGTTTCTAAATCTGCATGTGTAGCCTGAAAATCTTTCTTTTGAGCACCAACATCACTACCTGACTATTTGTCTGGAGCTAAGGTCTTACATATTCATGAACCATAGACCTCTTTGTCTGAAAAAAGGAGTTTATATAGTAAAGAAGAATGAACTTAATTATAGTCTTTCCTAAACTAGCTCTTCCACATAGGTCAGAGACCAGCAAGTCAATCTCAGCATTTTCTTATCCGCATTCCTTCACTGGAACCTTAATACTTCGCAAATAGGTTTCTCGAATATTATTCTTGGTACTATTTCTTTTGTGTTTCCATTGTTGCAGTGTTAGTTCAGCCAAGATAGTTTTTAAAGAACTTGCTCTTGAAAAATCCATGTTTCTATTCAGATTCCCTTCCAATCTTACTTATTGATTAACTAGAAGAGTGATTGTCTTCTGCTGGTATTTGGTGAACCTGCTCCTATAGTGCCAGGTGCAAGTTAGCTGTTAATAAATTATAGTAACAGATCAGGAATATTTGTGAATTAAGACAAACAAAGATTAGTAATTATATTAATCAACTTTTAATGTAATATTCAAGGAAACCTGGAAGAAAATGTTGCTTTGACGTAAGTGGAAAAAAGCACTAGGGCTAAAGAAAAGTGATTCAGATTTTAAATGTTTAGCATATAATCTAAAAAAAAAAAACCTTCAAGATGTTTGTTCCACATATTTTCACTATGCAAAGAAAGCAACAAACAGTTTCTGAATTTAATTGATATGGAAATTCAAACTTCTTTTTAAAATTTGTCTGGACTCCTTTGGGCCCTGCCTACGCCTCACTTAACAGAAAACCAGAGACTGACCAATTAGCCTAAATTCCTTGTGGCCACCTGCCCCATTAGTGTCATTCTCTCCATCTTGGTATCAAAATTAGGGTCTTCTGATTTCTGGTGATCTCTTATATTTTCCCTCACAATTTCTGTGACTCTTGACTTTTTTTGTTTTATATTTTATCATTTAATTTTTTTTCTGTTTTCTACACTCCACTTGAGATATTTACCTATTCATTAATCGTTGGTTGAGTCATCTTTGGGTTACCTGGCAGGGAACGGATATTTGAGCATAGTTAATGAGAGTTTTTTTTTTTTTTTTTTGCAAAGTAAAATATATGTAATGTTGTATTGGATGTGATACATGGTACAAAGAAGCAGCTCTGCCTAAACTTTCAGGTTAGCAATAATTCTCTTTAAACCAGTTATTATTTGCTATGTTTTTACTGGACTCTGATTCACGTGCTTTTCAAGTCTCAGTCCAATTCATTCTCACATTGATTCTATGAGAGATAATATCCCTATTTCACAAACGAGGAAACTGAGGCCCGTAGAAATTAAATTTGACCAGTACCACCCAGTTCATATGTGGCAGAGCTGTGGCTCAAATCTAGACATAGTTATTCTACAGTCTCTGTTGTCATTATTCTTTGTTGACTCTTTGAAGAGGGGCAGATACAAGTACATACAATACCTGTGTGTGTGTGTGTGTGTGTGTGTGTGTGCGTGTGTGTATTAGTATATATGTAGCTGTAACATATATGCAAATATATATATTTGTATATATAGTCATGAACTATTGCATAGCTATATATATACAAATACAACAATAAAAGCATTTTAAAATATTTTATTTTTATGTGAGATGGTAGAAACACAGAAACCAAACAAAATAAAATATTAAAATAAATCAACCTTTTCCTGAACTCAATGAACTTCACCTACCAGTTAGCAGAAAAGAAAAAAGAGATTAATTAGAAAAATTTTCCACTCACATAGGCTTTAGAAATATCTAGACAGTTCCTTGATGTTGCTGGAGTCAATATAATGCCTTAACTTAGTATACAACCTGTGTAGGATTACGTGAGGGCAAATAAAAATTTTAAAAATTTTTCTAGAAATGTTTTTAAAGAGCGTTAATTAGGCAAGCTTGTTGGTTGACGCCTTTAATCTCCGTACTCTGGGAGGCTGAGGCAGAAGATTTGCAAGTTCCAGTTCTGCCTGATGAAATTAGGGACTTAATGAGACCCTGTCTCAAAATTAAGATACGGCCCGGATGTAGCTCAGTGTGAAGGTGATGGATTCAATCCCTGATACCGTCGGAACCAAAACAAAAATGGAAACAAACACAAAACAACAAAAACCCCAAAACATATTTTTCTAACTGGATTATATTACTATGTTAATTTGTAAAAATCTCATAAAGGTGCTCTATTCAAATTGGCCTATAGGTAAATAATTATTTATATAAATTAAATATCTCTAAAGCTTACAAAATTGTAGAAACTAATCCAAATACTTTTTTGAGGTTTACATGTCTTTGGTAAATCTTTGATAAGATTAATATTGTTGGCTTAATATATATGGGTGTGTCTTCTGAGTTATGAGAATAAGTATAAAACAAGCTCTAGCATGGACTACAGAGTGAAACCTTGACTAAAATATAGACAAATAAATAAGTAAAATAAAGCTAGCCTATATTTTTGTTCTGCTTGGCTTTACTCTCCAAAGAAATTATGTTATTCTTACTAGGTGTTTGCTATTATATAAATTATGAGTATAAACTACAAACGAATGAGTGAGTAATGACAGAGTAAAAATTGCTTTATAACTGTTACTTTTTATATATCAAGTACAAAATGAAAACAGAAGTCCAAATAATTATCCTTTTGAGGCTTTTACTGTTATGATATTTTCCTAATATGCATATGTAATAAAAATAGTAGGGGAATACTTTGAGATAATGACTAGTTTTGTTTAATGTTTAATATGTCTTTCATCTTAATAACTTGCAACTTTAGATTTGAACTACGTAATAGATATTTATTAAAAGTCTAGATAAGTTCCAAATAATATAAATTATTGAAACACTAATTATAAGTTTATAGTGTTATACTTTGGTTTCTTATGTAGTTTATGAAAAAGCTAAGTATCTTTTGGTTTGTTTATGAAGTGTTCTTTTGCTACAGTATTAAGAAACATGTATCTCTAGAAATTGTGACATAATATATTTGTTAAAATTTCCAGTCGGCTATAGAATACTGGTATCTGATAGGCAATTCACGTTCATCTACATTTTTAGTTTTCTCTTTAAATATAGGGTGATGATAGTTTAAAACCGTAATTAACACATGCAAATGACTTTTAAATAAAAGTGTAAAGATATGGCTTTATAAGTAAAATGTGTGAAGAATGATACAGTTTTTATTACTTTTAAAGTAAGATTATTGGTTATTGCAGAATAAGAAAGAGGAAAATGTATGACAAAACATGAGTGGATATGGAAGGTTGCAGATTTGTAGAAAATCAATTTTCTGTTTCATAGCTGGCTAATATCATCTGGGCTCAATGACTGGCATGTAATCTCAGCACTCTGGTAGGATGAGGACAGCTTCCAAAATCAAATCATAAGTAAAATCTTGATCTTGAACTCATCTTTAGATTTCCCAGAGCACCCCTGAAATTTTTCAGTTTTGATTCTGTCACTTTGCAGATATATTCAGTTCATTTGATATGTTAAATTGCATTGGAAGAATTGTCAAATAAGAAGTGATATTTAACTGTATTTAGGTTATATTTTGTATGGATAAATACTAGTACAAATGCTTCAGAAAGTATATGAACTTCGTGGGAAATTTTCAGTACCTTTATTTTCCATGTGTTTTGGTGTTATCAGTCATAAACATTGAACTGAAATAGAAATAATCAGATCTTCTGCTTTCATTTGTAAGATGCTTGCCAGTTTGGTGCCTGCTAAGGTTCTGAAAGTCATTCAGTAAGGAATTCTTCTGTAATTTCTAAGTGGGCAATGATCCAAGTATCTAGAATTGTCTGAAAAAGCCATAAAATACTTATTTCCATCAAACAATCCTTACTGGAATTTGGGGCTTTCTGATTTGATTAAAATCGCAAAAATAGGGATGAGTTGGACGTAGAACTCCGACCTTGCTGTGCTTTTGAGTCTTTGTCATTGGGTCGGGAATTGACTGTTTGGGAATAATATAAACAACATATGATTTCTTTAGGTGATAAGGAATAACAATAATAAGTGTAATGACATTTTATTCCAAGTAACATATTTTGAAAAACATTTGTCATAGTCCTCATATGCTGACTACAGATGCTGACATATTTTTCAGCTTTGTGAAAAACACAAAGGTAGTGTTTGATCAATGTGAGGCAAACAGTATTCTGAATATAATGAGCTGAAAGAGCCAGTATTTTATACACTCAAACATGGAAAGAAAAAAATTACAGATCTAAGCTTTGTTTTTTAATCTGTTAATAGGCAGAACTAGAATTTGAATAGTCTGGGAATAGTCTACTTTTCATCACTGCCTGACAGAAGAAAGAACTCTTTGGGTTCCTCAAGTGGCCAACTTAACTATTCTCTTCTTATTAGTATAACCGGTGAATATTTTGATGAGAATTCTTTGGGGACAGAAATGGTTTCTAAAAAGGGAATTCTTTGTAGGCAAAGAGGAATAATGGCTTTAACGGGTTAATCTACATTATTTCCTCCTTCCTGGCCAATTTATTCTTTGGCTGTAAGAGCCCAATGACAAATTAGGTACCTCATGACCTATCATTTCTCCCAGATGCCTCAAAATTGTATGTTCATCCAAGAGTGTCTTACTGAATGAACAGCATTGTCTTCCCCCATGAAAGACTCATGAACTCTTAAATGTTTAAATTTACACATCTGCTTTCCTAGAAGTTATATTGAAAGGGATTTTATATGTATCAATTTAATAAATTTAACACAATGATTTCATACAACTTTGTTGAAAATGATGTATGATTGAAAACCTTGGTGTATATTTAAGTAATTTAATTAAAAGATAAATTGCCATTAATCCTTCTCAGATACTCCCTCTCACTTGGAACATTCTTATGCCATCATTCTTGTTACCTTCTGAAGAAGTTCTATTAGTCCTTTGGAATAAGTGTCTTTAGTTGCACTGTGATGGCTGCCTCAGTGTCTTGAAGTGTTTCAAAACATTTATCTTTCATGGTCAATTTGATTTTGGGGAATATTTAAAAGCTACACAGAACCAGATCTGATAATTAGATAGCTGAGGACGCAGTGTCGTATTTTTACAAGACTGCCAATCTGTTGGATGACACTGAACAGCAACATATATTATGCTTTTGCGCATACCTTGTAAAGATACTCAGGAAAATGGCTTCCAGAACTGCTTTAGAAAATAGCAAGAGCGATGGGATAACTGTACTAGACATGAGCAGAAGCACTGTGAGAATGATTAATGGAAATATGTCTTTTACTGCAATGAATTGTTAACATTTATTCATTCACTGTATTTTTCAAATGGTTCTCATAGATTTATCTTAGCAGTATTTGTTAAAATATATAGCAATTTAAATTTGTAGTGCTGCTCTAAATATTTAAAGATATATTAGTTTATACAATGTAAAACTTTTGGCTTGTTATAAATGTACCAGTTTGCTGACTGCATGCTAGGTCAGTCTCTTTTTTATCCAACTGTGCCCTCTATATTGAGAGGCTAAATGCAAATTGATAATAAAGTTCCTTGTAAGTAATTCTGAAATGCCTATACTAAAAGAGGTTAAATGCAATTCGATAATAAAGTTTCATGTAAGTATTTTTGAAATGTCTTATACTAAGGGACAGCTTGTAACTTGGAAATAAGAAAGAACTAAGTTTCGTTGTGCTTGAATAAATATTATTTTTCAAAGATGCTTTTTTTAAGACAGGGTCTCACTCTGTCAAAGATGTTTTTTAAGTAAACTGGAAAAAAAATAAAAATAAGTTTCCTTACTGTGTAATTTAGTTTGTTTTGTAGTTGCACTTCTTTTTCTTATCTCCTTGTAAATGTAGTAGTACAAAGTTTTGTCTTAACATGGACACTTTCATAATAAAGTTAATAATATGTGTTGAATAACCTACACAAATACATCAAATGCTGGTTACATCCATGATAGTGCATCTGTATTGAAGAATCTAAAATATATAAAAAATAGACCACATCTCTGGCACTTATACACTTGTTTCCACTTGTCTTTTTTTGTAGTGGTAGTAGTGTGAATTATACTGGCTCTTAAAGTTTTTTTTTTTGGTTAAAAATTGCCTATTAAATTAAGAATATTACTGTTAATAAGTATTCATTTTTATTACAGAAGATAATACTCAGGAAGCACCACAAGCGAAGAAAAGTTTGAGTGAGAAAGTTTCTCTCTATAGAGGTGACATCACATTGCTAGAGGTAGATGCCATAGTCAATGCGGGTGAGTAGTTCATTTTTCTGTGATGCATTTTTAGAAGTATTATTTTAAAATATTTTTCATAAGCAGAAACGTAAGTAATTTAGAAAAATATATTACTCCTGGTAAACATTTATCTTAAGTATTTAATTCCTGGTTAAAAACATTGGGGATTTATTTTATGAATTGCTGTGAGTAATGTGCAGTCTGCACCACTGTCTAGAATTATAGGTGGTGAGTTGAGATTAAATCACTGGAGAAGTGACAAATAATTATTGCAGAAAGAACTTAAAAAAACTTAGCAGATAAATTATTGTTAGTTTCATACATATTAGTAATTGGTCAAAAGAAGTACAAGCTTATTAAGCTTTTTGTAGTTTTAATAAGTTGTGGAATGGAACATCTTTATTTTTTGCTTCCTTATATACCAAGGGAGAAAACCGAGGGCCCATGCTTAGGGGGACCATTTTAGCAGACCTTACGAGTGATGTGTGTGAGGTCTTTTTTGCCTCCCAAGTATAGCTTCTGTTTACAGATCTCTTGATTCAGTTATGTTAAATTTGTGAAAATCAGTCTTTTATCCTCCTGGAGCAGCCTAGAGGCTCTTCCTTTTGGCTTTGAGGTTCACAGCAGTTTTCTGCCATAACTGCAGGAGTTCAAAAGAAAGTTCTTAACTTGAATGGGATCAAGAGGAATTTCACAAGAAGGAGCTATAAATGATTTGAGTCTCCACGTTTCCCACGTGCTTTAGTTCAATGTCCGTGTTGATATGAACGTATTGGGTCTTCATATTGGATCTTCTTTTCTGCAGACCTTGCGTCAGATATTTGCCATTTGGGTCCTTCATGCTCACTGATATAGGGGTCACGGTGTTGCCCGGCAGGCGTCCTTCAGATCATTCTTCTCAATCCCAAGTTCCAGTAGGGTCATGTGCTATTTTGATGGCAGCTTGGGAAATTCTAGCAGAAAAAGAATGGGGAGACCCTGCCCTAGCACCTCATTCTTCCTTATCATCTTAAAATTCTAAAGTCTCTTCACCAGATGCTAAAATTTGTAATGGGTAGAGCTGAATATCAAGTGGGTATTCTTCATAACGTGTAAAACTGTTCTTTAGCATTGGCTATAGTTTCTTCAGGTATTCCAGTTTGAATTCTTGAAATCATGTAGACTGTAAAGCTACCCTTCACTTTTCCAAGCACATTGCGATAACCCTGTGGTTTTCATTTGTTCTTCTGTGAGTACAGAATTATTGTTTTGAGTTTGGGCCTCTTTTTGGAGTTGTCTTGCTAATATCTGATATACCTGTATCACCTCCACCAGCTGGCTCCAGGAGTTGAAGTCGGTGTCTCTCCATAAAATGTTTTCCCCTGTGCTGTGCAGTAGGCTCCAGGTCACTTCCAACATGGCAAGTCCTAGCTTTGCCCCATCCCCCCTCATTCCTGTCCTATGAGGCCGCACTCTAGGGTGCCATCCTTCCTGGGCCTGCCCCCAATATCTCTACCATGGTTTATTCATATAATTGCATGGCTGGTAGAGGTTGATTATGGTTATATCTAAATAAAATCTCAACTGTATAATGATGGTAACTGTCATTTTATGTCATCTAAAGAGTGATATAATGCTTGTGTGTAGCCTTGTATGAAACGCACAGTGCTTTTACTTTTTAAATATTTATTTTTAAAATATTAAATTGAAAAAACTGGTGTACATTTGTATTCATTTTAATTGAAGGAAATGAATATTTGTGTGTTACATATATGGGTGTATGTCCCCAAGGTGAATATTATGTAGAGCAAATGGGCTTCTGATGCAGGGTGAGTTTGGCCCAGTGTGTTGTCTCTTTTCTCCCTCTCTCCTCCTTCCTTCTTCTCTCCCTGTTTCTATCCTCATGTGATGCCTTTGGAAAATAGTAAGGCAGCAGTAAGGTTCTCAGCATTTGCCAGCTTCTGGATCTTGAAATTCTCAAAATCTGGAGTTGTGAAAAATACATTTCTGTTTATTATGAATTATCCAGTCTTAGATATTCTGCTGTAGGACCACCAGATGGAATGAGGCAATGGTATACTTCATTTTTTAAAAATATTTTTATTGTTGCTGTTCTTTATATGTAAAATTTGGGGAGCTATTATTTTTCAGACTCAAAAGCAACTAGATAACAGTCATTCTGTTCTGTCAGCTGAATATAATTATACTCATTTGGCTGTTTGTTAACTAATTTTTACTGTAATTCCTAGTTTATATGTGTAGAGAAAGGGAAAATTGATCTAGAGGGTTTAGTTGCTATCTTTAATTCATATAGAAATTAGGTTCATAAATGATAGTGAAGAAAAATAGCTTATCAGAAGAGTAGACATCCTTGAAATGTCATTAAATATAAATATTAAACTTTATGGATTTCAGAGGAAAGTATGGATTTTATTAACTTTGTGCTTGGCGAACAGTCCTTCTGTAAAGTTAACTCTGTATACTTAAAAACGAAACAGTCAATATTTGAATAAGAGTAAGCTTCTTATTTTTAACCCAAATTTGGTGCTTTTTGATTGACAGTGCTTTTCTAAACTTACTGTTATACAAAGAATAATTTGGCTTTTTTGATAAGAAAGAAGATTAATAGTTACTTTTAACATTCCTCTCTAGGTTAGCTTTCTAAGTATAGAAACCACCTGTGTTTGCATTAGAATAAAGGCAGAAATATTTTTTGAAATTATCAGAGCAAAGGCAGCGATTTTTTCACTACTCATTTTTGTACACTTGGGGAAGCAAATTTATAGCATGAAATTTCTCCAGCTTCTTTTGACCTTGAGCTGCAATCTCATTTGCTTTAAGTTTTAATTTCATAACACATCATATCTCTGTCATGTCCAAAATTAAGCTTTAGAGTAGAAGTGTATTTTTCCACCCTGGGATTATGAACAGAATAAATTGTCAGAGAATTATGTTTAAATTAATGTGTAAGTGTGGGGTGTTGACTAGCTAGCTGCACCTTCCCACATAAACAGATTGTTAATGTGCAATCAGTCACTAGAGTTGCCATGAACTTGGGACATAATGAACAGGTGGAGAAAGAGGACGAATCCCAATCCAAAGTGGACCTGACAGCTTATCAGGAAATTTCAGGGATCGCTAATCCATTTCATTTGGCATCTTAATTTATCACACAGAGTTTTCATCCCATGAGATTCACATAGAAATTAATTCGGAAACATGTCAAACACCACTGTGTTAAAGAGACCTTCTTAAGATTTTTGAGGACACAGAAATAAGTTGTTTCAAATGGATAACTCAAGGTTATTTTTATGATTCCTATTGTGTTTACTCAATTCTCTCTTAAAATATTTGTATTGTGTTAGCATTTCATAGTATAATTTTGACACTCAACTAAGTTTCATTTATTCATTTAAGAAAATTTCTAAATTAAATTAAAAAATTTTTAATTTAATTCATTGGTAAAGTAACTACTGTAATATATTAAATAACCTTATACCTGTAATTGTCTTTACATATTAATATTACAGGTTTTTAAATTTGTTTTGTAGAATCGGTGGCAAGAAATATTGAACAGGAGAAATTATTTCTGTAAATTCATCAATTTAAATCTTGAATACTATTAAATTTTCTCATTAGGCTTATTATTTTTCTTAAAGTTATCTATTAAAGCCATATTCTTTGACAGTAAGGAAGAAATATAACTTGCCTCTCAGAGATTACACTCTTGACTATGCTTGTAATTCACTAGAATGAGCTTCCTTACATAGGGTTGGCTCAGGACCTGGCTATAGTTTAACTTCAAAACTAGAAACACATTTTCTTTACTTTTTAAATACATGATTTATAGTATGTGGAAAGTTAAATTGAATATTGATCCTTGAAAAGCAAATGTGTCCTGTTTTAAAAATGACAGAACCAAAGAACACACTAGAAGATGATAGAGTGATTGATTATCCAAAGACTGCAGACAGGCTTCTCCACCTTACATGCCATTTTTTTAGGGCATCTTTACCTATCAAAGGGTGACAAAGATGGAATGTTAGGAGAGATTAGCTGTGCCCTGGCATGAACTGTTCACTTTATAATATGAGTAAGGGTGATAACAAATCATTTCTATGAAGGAATTTGAGAAATGAGGACTAGGGCACAAGATCAATAAGATCTATGATATGATTCCAGAAAGGCACACCAAGGGATTTTTTTTTTATAATTTCTCAAACCCTGAAGCAGCTTCAAAAAAATTTAAGTCAGTGAAAACTAATCCAGATGACAGAAAACTATAAAATGATATAATGCTGTCATGGGTTGGGTATGTCAGGCAAATTATGGCTGTCATTCTTATGACCAGGCTTATTAAAGTAATATCTTCATAATCCAGAGAAGCTCAGTGGTGAATCATCCTGACATGCTTCCCAAATCCCCTTTCTGAGTCTTTGGCATTTTTTCCTGGAACATGCTCTAGGTCTGCAACCTTGTCATTTTAGAATCTGGGCTTTTTTTGTTGTTGTTGTTTAACCTTTTAAAGGAAAATGGTCACTGAGACCAGTACTAGCCCTTGGTAAAAGGAAGACCGACGAGGATGGGATTCGAACCCACGTGTGCAGAGCATAATGGATTAGCAGTCCATCACCTTAACCACTTGTCCACCTCGTCACATACTAGCCCTTGGAAATAAAGCAAAAAGCAAAAAGCAAAAAGCAAAAAGCAAAAAGCAAAAAAAAAAAAAAAAAAAAAAAAAAAAAAAAAAAAAAAAAAAAAAAAAAAAAAAAAAAAAAAAAAAAAAAAAAAAAAAAAAAAAAAAAAAAAAAAAAAAAAAAAAAAAAAAAAAAAAAAAAAAAAAAAAAAAAAAAAAAAAAAAAAAAAAAAAAAAAAAAAAAAAAAAACCAAAAAAAAAAAAAAAAGCCCTATAGGGCATTGTTTAACTTTGTTCTTCTTTCCTACAAAAGCATTGAAGGTGTCAAACTTTAGTGGGTATCACAATGATTCATAAGCTGCTGCTAATGACAATGATAATAATAGTAACAGGTAAAACATAAAAGAAAGAGAAACCCCCGGTAAATCTACCATGCTGTACACAAATATTTCCTGTTTAAATAACTGTTGAATCTGTAAGTTCTCAGTAATGATAAAGTATCATAATTATTATGTAAGTGAAAGTTATAAAGCCCCCACTGAGATACCATTTAGTAAAATATGAAGATCCTATAATTAAAAAAAAATCTGGTTGGATTTATGTTCCAGAAGAAAGAAAGAGGTATTGTATGGGTATTCATTTATTTATTTAACTGTTGGCTCTCCAAATGCTTTGCAGCTAACTATTTTGTTAGAGGATAGAACAATCTCCTTGTGACAACAATGTCTTCATCAATGAGGAGATTGTATGGATTCCAGTAGCTGTCGGAATTTAAGAGTGAGACTGAGATTTGGGTATTTTTTTCAGTGTTATATAATGTGGTGTCTTATAGTTACAATTGAGAATAAAAGAAGACAAAAAATAAATAAAGAATAGAGATAGACAAGTTGCAGTGATCCCTATTTTTCCTTATTAAACTTGAAATCCCTTAAGTGAATATCTTTGAGGACTATTGGGCATTCAGACATTATCCTTCAAGTATAAAACAGGCTGTTAATAAGTTAAAATGTTTTATCTGTAGATCTGCTGATCCAGAGCCTTTTGTCATGTGTGGCCTATTGTCACTTCTCTGCAGGTATTTATGGAATTAATGAATGATTGTTTTCTATGGTCAACTTTTAGTTAGTGCATAAAACATAAAATCAGATATAGAGGATTTTCTACTTGCTATCAGCTGGCAGGGCTTCCTGACTGGTGAATGGATTAATAATTAATTTTTAATATAGTGCCTTTTTTTACTTAAAATTTCTTTGCTAGTTTAAATGATTTATACATAAAATAAGAGGAAATATGTTACTAATTCTTTTACCATTTCTTAGTCTCTGAACATTTAAAGTAGATAGAGATCATATAGGAAACATATTTTGGGCTTAGATATATGGTACTAGGAAAACCCAGAGGAGGCTGATTATGTATGTTTTATCCTTTTTTTCTTATGAGTTTTCATTCCTGTATAGTAATAATATGGCTGGGCCAAGGAATATTTGTGACACTTGGTTTTTCTTACCAAATTATTTTCCAAATATTGTATTTCCTTATATGTCCCTTGTTTGTCTATGCCACATTATATATTATCATATTTAGCACCTTATAATATATATTTTCACCAAATTGGGTAAACTCCTTTTATAATTGTGGAAGGCAGAATTATAATATCTTCCTCTAGAGTCCCTATATCCTCTCCCCGATGCTCCTAGTCATCCCTGGAACTAAAAATTTGATGGCACAATTGCTTTTAAGAAAGGGATATTATCAGGGTAATCTTGAGGTCCTGCCTTAGAAGTTATGGCCTGGAAATCATAGTTTTTTTCTGTACTTTTGTGCTACAGAAATATGAGTTAACAAATGGGTGTAGTTTAAGATTCCAAATATGGCAATATGCTATACATCAAAAAACAATACAACAATATATTACTAATTGCGATGTATCTTTTCTGGTTTATTTTGTTACTACAAACATTTTACTTTTTCATAAAATTGAGTCTACTCAACTTTTTCTCTTTGTGGTACTGGGAATCGAATCCCGGGCCTTTGCATAGAGTTATATTCCTTGCCCTTTTATTTTATTTTTACTTATTTTGAAATTGAATCTAACCTAGGCACTATGTTTTCCAGGTTGGGTTTGAAATTGTGCTTCTCCGGCCTCATCCTCGCAGAGTTCTGGTGTTACAGACATGTGCTGCTTGGCATAGTTCCTTTACCTAAGCATTGACTCTTTCTCTTACTGCTGAGCTAGGGCCTAATTAAAGGAAACCATCCTTATAAAAATTTTGCCAATTGATGGCTTACTAAAGCATGCCTTTGATTTTTGAGTGAATTTTTAAATATTATTTATTATTTTTGTGATAGGGTCTTGCTTGGTAGTCTAAGCCGGTCTTGAACTCACTGCAGAGACCTGGCTCAACACACAGCAATCCTGCTGAGTGATAGGATTATAGTGGGCTCCTCCATACCCTGTTCATGTGGTACTGAAGAATAGAACTCTGGGCCTTATGGTTGCTAAGCAAGTGCTCTAACCTCTGAACTATTTCTCCAGCCCTTGCATGGAACTTTTTAACCTAATATTTAAACACAAATATTTCAATGGGAGGCTAGCAACAGAGGAAACAGTCTAGAACCATGCCATTAGTCCTTGCTTTTACTGTAATTCTTTGCAAGAAAAAGATTCTCTAGAGTTTCCATTTTTGTTCCCAGTTTTCTTTCAAATATTCTGGATGGCTTAGATCTATTATAGATTATTGTCTGTAATTGTCAATATTGCTGTGATTTAGAATGGGCTTCTACAAGAAGTGTCTGTAAGAGAACCAGTGTTCAGGTTTCTTTCATGACTTTGCTATTACACTCAAAAAGCTGTAACAATTGATAACTTGATATCTGTGATTTTTAGCATCTATCCATATTATTAGTCATTGTTAATGCCATAGGTATTTCTGTAACATTGTGGATTGATGTTAAAAAACATCCTGAACAAGCGAATTCTTAAGTTACGCATCATTTTAATTTGCAAATGTTAAGCATCTATTACAGTTCTGGTTTTATTTTGCTTTTCTCATTTGACACTTTGTGTTAAAGAGTCTGTGCTAAAAAATATGTAATGCTAGAAAATGCATGTATTTGTTTATTAATTTTGCTTGACTTAGCGGAAGAGTTTGGGATTTATATGGGCATGACTAGTAGGTATGCTGAATTCAAGACAGTAATTTGTTTTTTAATCTAAATATGTGATAATTATTTCAAAAAGGGGATAGTTTCTGTATGAGCTTCAATAAGAACTGAGGTAAACATGGGAATAAGACAACTCTAATTTTGATTCTATTCAGAATTTATAATAATTATTTGTAGATTAGGAAGTTATATCATGAACCCTTCATGGAGAGTCATGTAATTTTAAACATTGAAAGGAGTGAAAAGATAATCTAGCTCAGATATTTCTTGTTACAGATGGGTAAACAGAACCACACAGGGAGGAAGTAACTTACTGAAAGACGTGCAGGTCACATGTGGCACAAGCGGACCTAGACTCACGTCTCTTGCCATTCTTGACACTTCTATTGTCTTCATGATTTGGCTGCATGTGCTGCTTAACATGCTTTCTTAAAAATTTTAATAGCACGTGTTTTATTTACTTTTCAAAAGGTATATAGGTCCTATGACTTAATAGGCTGATTATCTAAAACAAAGTAAATACATAGTCACACTTTTGAGCTAGTAACTCCAAAAGTGGTATCTGAGAGATTATCATGAAAAGCACAGTTTTGAAGTTGTAGTATGAAATAACAATACACTGTCAAAATATACATAATATTAAATACTTATAACACTTAATACAACAAAAACTTGACATATGTCATGATATAAAATCATTACTACCTATAGTGATGATTAGCACTCATTGTCTCCTGTGATATTAGATTTGATTGGTATTAAAACATTCAGTGAGTCTTCTATCTTTTGAAATATTTGCTTGGATGACACCTTGGGTGATAAGTGAAATTTCTGACTACAGCATTATAGTTTGGCATTAAGCTTCTAAAACTTTGTTTTGCTTTGTTGCTGAGTAATTTTGGTTTGTTATTAATTAGAGAAGGGAAATACTTCTACAGATATGATTTCGTCGACTAACCCTTGATGACTTTTCTGTTGGTTTCCTTTTACCTCAAATGATAAAACTGAACTTTTCTTTTAATAAATGTATTAGTCTTTTGGTTTTTTTTAAAAAAATCTCTTCATTGTTAAATTGCTTTACTAATTTTATGTTTTAGAAATATATATTTTATGTTGAAAATCTGTAACTGGCATGAATTATTTTAATTTCTTTTTTAAACTTTTCTTTCCCTTTAATTTGCAAACACGAATGAATTCTTTTCCCTTCAATTTCTCTCTTTTATATAAAAGGTGTATTTTTATTTCTAGGGTATCATTAACAGCATATTGGTATTTGAGAGATAATTCTCTTCAATTAGGTAAAGTTCTAACACTACTAACCTTTTGTATTTTCAGAGACTGTTTTGTAAAATAACATAATTATATTAAGACTCACAATTAGACTAGTCATTTGGATTTGAGTGCTCCCTGTTTTTCTTACTTACTGCCCGGTGAAGGCAACTTAACTTCTCTGTGAATCTAACACCCCTCTCAATCTGTTTCTTCCTCTTTAAAATGGAGATAATAAGGGTCCTAGAATTGCTTTGAGGCTCAAGTACAAAGGATGTATCCCTGTCACAGTGGGCAGTGCTCACAAACAGTAGCTGTACAAATACTGTACCTGGGGTAATATATAGAAATTTATTTTGAAACAGTATTCCTGTTGGCCATTTTCTGTTCATCCACATTGCTACCCTCATCAGTTAATCTAAAGCCTTTTTGTCCTTATACAAAAGACATAGGATTATCTCATTGGAAGAGACCTTGAAGAAGGTTCCCCAAGATGATTCTATTAAAGCATATTTATTTTCTCTTGCAACAAAAGGAACATTTCCTTTTCAAAGAGTGTCAAGTGCATGTTTGATTTTTTTTTCTGGAAAACTCTCTGATTCTGGCATTAGTACACATCTGGACAGGAGACAATAAATGGATAGGCAGTATCTTGTATAGAAACTCTGTTTAAGTATATAATAATCCCATCTGTTCATTTTTCGCTTTGTCACCTTGACTTTTCCATCTTAGATTTCTATGGTGACACCCTTCCCTATAGAGTCTCTATCTATCAGCCCACACAACTCCTTTCTAGTTGTCTGATGAATATATAAGTTATTCTGCATTAGACACTGTGTGGCATCTTTTCTAAATAGTAATTTAACTAGAGCCTATCACTAAGCCAGAGTTTCTTTTTCTTCTTTTTTTTTACTGTTTTGTCAATAGATTAAATAGTAGTCTAGTAAGAGAAAGAGGCTATTTTTATAGTATGTACTTTGGAGAAATAAGCATGTGTTAGGACTAAATGCAGAGAAGAAGTTTCATAATTTTCAGTGTAGTATTTGAAGCATACACACTTATATAATCTGCTGAATTTGCCAGAACTTATTTCTTTTTAATTTATAAGCCCTATCTATTTTAAGTGTACATAGTTGGGATGTCACAAACATTCACATAATTAGTACAATAAAATCACTTTATCATTGACTAAAGAGCTATTTTTCTCCCTAACATATCAGAAGGCCATTGGTTATCTTTCAAAGTATGCTCTTCCTCTGATTGTTTTACCCATTTCAGCTGGTATGTGGTATTGACCATAATTTTTATCATCTAAATTTTTCTTATTTGAAGAAGCTTCAAGTTTGGTGGCACTGCAGAATCTATGGTACAGAGCTGTGGAGGAAGACTGTGACCTCAGCTCCATTGTTCCCCTGGTTACCAGTACCGTCTCAAGAAATCTTAGATCTCTTTGTATTAGTAGTTTCCTTAGAGAAGAAAATCTCAAGTTCTGTTTCCCTAGATACCTCCTGGAGATGACTTCTAAGGAGTGAAATTGAAAAAATCTAAAATCTTAAGCTCTGCATGGTCATGCATGCCTGTGATCTCTGCACTCAGTGTGCTTACACAGAAGGATTTTACTGAGTTCCAGGCCAGTCTAAGCGAAACAGTGAGTTCAGGACCAGCCTAGACAACAGAGCAAAATCCTGTCCCAAAATCAGTCAGTCATTCTGTCAATTAATCATAGGGTAGAATTAATTTTCATTGTTCAAAAATATTAACGTTACTGACTCCTGAAACCATTGTAAAAACCAATGAATGTTGGTTATTTATGTAGGTTTACTGTTCATTTAGGAGAAGGAAGAGATAAGAAGATGAATAGGAAGTAGTGAATGGGGTATAGATATCATGGGGGAAACAATATGATCAGCCTCCTGAATCCTGAGATTGCAAGCTTGTGCCTCCACACCACAGTGATTTTTATATGATGCTGGGGAATCAAACGTCAGGCATTGCACATGCGAGGCAAATACTTTAACCACTGAGCTATGCCACACTGCTTGGTTTTTGCATATTGAGGTGGACATGAATATTCTAGGTGCTGTGTGTGGGATACTATGGTTAGGATCTGGAATATTCCCTCAAAGCCTTATGTGGTTGGAAGGTGCTTGGTTTGGTGGTTAATTGGATCAAGTGGATTAATGTATTGATGATTTTCTGTGTTGATATAGGGTGTGGCTTAGTTGGGTAGACATCACTGGTGCATGGCCTAGAAGGGTATATTTCTGCCTCTCGCTCTTTTTCTGCTTCCTATTGCCATGCAGTAAACAGCTTTCCTCTATGTAAGCCTGCCTAAGCCCTCTACCATCCCCTTCCACCATTGCCAGCTGACCATGAATTGACTGCAACCTCTAATTTGCAAGCTAAGATAAACCATTCCTTCTTTACATTGGAGATGTTGGGTATTGTTATCCCAGTGACAAATAAGTAATTAAGTCAATATCATTGAGTCTATAAAAATCTTATTATTTGGACTCAATTAAACTGGGTCACCCAACATTATGAAGAGGTAAATTTTCTTACTTTGCTAAGGATAGCTCTAGTTTACAAAGAAGAAAAAAAAAAATAGCGAAAAAGGAAAACAAGAAAATGATTAAATAGCAAGTCATAGGAAAAACGTTTGACTTTTTCCTCTTCATCCAGTAACATACCTACATTTATTATAGGATAATTTATTACAGTATTGAAGTCCTACTATTAAATGGGTTGAAACCAAATAACACTGCTCTCCAGTTAATAATTAACTCATTAGCTTAGCTTCTCAATTATATTCTTGGACAGAAAAGTAGGATTTAAATTCTGTCATTCATTTCAAGAAGGAACAAATTGGGATAAATCTGACATGTTTTTGAAATAAATTATGTACATCTCAGGTATAGAATCTTCTTGATGGAGAATTTTCTTTCAAGGGCCAAATGTCTTTTAAATTTATATTCAAGGTCTGAGATATAGAAATTTTGAAAAAATAGTGACAGTTTAAAACTACTTTCATATTGGGGAGACGACTACCAGGTAGACTTTTGGAGATGTGGAGAGGATTAAAGTGAGAGAGACAGAAGAGTAATGGGGCAGAACATAATCACTATATGCTACATGTATGTGCCAGTGTACCAGAATTACTCTTATGCTATTACCAATGTGCATTAATAAAGATATTTTCATATTGGATAATGTTTATGACTTTCATAAATACTATTCTGTTTTGCAGGAAGTAGCTGTTTCCTGAAGTGGTATATTTAACTTTAAAATTTAAGTGGTAATACATTTTCAATGAAATATCCCTTTTTATTTCTTTTATTTAAAACAAACACATCTCACGAGCTTCATATATTAGCCATCAGTCAAATAGCAAAACCATCTCGCTTTAGCCAAAGCAAGTTAAATTAGTTTGTGTGCCTTTTCATGGAAGTTGAATAGGCATTTGCTTATGAGAAAGTTATTTAAATGCAGATTTTCGGGAAGTGGTACAGTTGTCTGCAACATTTCTGTTTCTCAAAATGATTTGGGTGAAATAACATCAGAACCTGTCGATTTAAATGTTCCACTTGAAACCCAGCTAGTTTTTGATTGTTTATACCAATGGCAGGAGAACAGAGGCGTGCAAACTCATAAGAGGCCTTTAATCCAGAAGTTATTTCTTTGCATTTAATGTTATTGTGGTCTTACATTTGGATAGGATGTGCCTTATGTCCTTTGACCTTACTGAGAGCCTTTGAAAATTAACTAAATATTGAAATGTATTCAGTTTAATTGTTTGTTACCTATGGGGTATGTGAAACTTTTGCTTTGCCTCTAGGAGAGTTTGACTTGCCTGCCTCTCCGAATCTGCTTCATCCCCTTCCTTTTTCATAGGCTTGATCATTAAGATACTCCTTAATTAATATTCTGCGTGTTCATCTTGGCTAAGTGGTCATTTCACAGAGATCCCAATGTTTGCTACAAAGTTTTCTGGACCTAGACCTGTTTTATGGTCATATTTCATTATTACTTGGCAGCCTGTTTTATATCAAGCCACAGTCTACTTTCTGGCAGAATCTTGTACGTTAATGTAAATCATAATTTTCTGTCTGTAGCACTTTGCAAAAGTGGACTTTAACTTACAGCACATTTTTGATATTGCCTAATGGAGGCTACAGACTAAAGGAGGAATTAAGGTTTCTGAGTTTATCCTATGCATATGATACCTGTCAGTTTCATACAACAAAACAGGTATAAAATTACATGGCCACTATAATTGGAAGTAGTTTGGAATAGCTTCTTGAGTCACGAGAGATTATAACTAATCTAAGAATATCCACCATAATACGCCCCACCAGGACATTCAAACTATGCTCTAGTAAACAAAGGAGAAGAATTTCTTTTTGGGCCACGGAAGACAGAAAAGTCCGGTGGCTTCCTTGACTGCATAGTATGACCATCTTTTTCACAAGAGTTAATGCCAAGTCTAGTTCCAAATGGATGGTAAATTCCATACTTTCTTTTTTCAGCAGTGAGGGGAAGATCCACATATAGATAAGTGGAGAGAGTACAGAAGCCCACCAGCTACCTTTTTTGGCCAAAACTACTGATTACATGTTCAAAAATAAAGAGCTCTGTGGCAGGTGTATTTTCCCTGAGCTTGCCAGGGTTTCACAAAGAAAGGAAAACTAACGAGCTCTCCACACCCAAGTGTTGTCTGAAAACCATTGGGTGGCAGTTAGAGCTGAAGTGCAGAGCACTGTCATACTATCCTCTGCAGCAAAAGAGTAAATGTTTTAATATTAGTAGTGAAAAGACGTGGATAAAAGTATTGAAATTACAGGGTATGTCTGCAAGACATACAAACATTGCATCTCAGACCTCTTACTACAGTATGAAAATTAAACCGCCACTTTCTAGTTAATCTGAGTCTAAATCCAATGCTATCATGCACAGAATCAAATATTGATTTGAGAGCTTCTTTACAACTCTATTTTCAAGCATTCATTTACATAATTAATAAAAACACTTTATATAAATTGTGTATCATTTACAAATCTTTTACAGATGTTGAATGAAAATAATTATGTTTCCTTTTAAATTATAAATGTATCAAAATGTGATATATATAAATAATGAAACACTACTCTGCCATAAAGACAGATATATTTGTGTCAAATCTAGGTAAATGGATACAACTTGAACCTATTATACTTAGTGAAGTGAATCAGACTTAGAAAATTAAATATCACATGACTTCTCTAATATGAGAAACTCAGAGTGTAAATACATAATAGAGTCAAATAGGCAGAGTATTGGTTAGGGGATTCATTTACACCCTATGAAGTGAGGTTTTTATTTTTTAATTTCCAGTATGAAATTGAGTCACAGACAATCTAAATATTTGCTCAACATTTTGCTGGTAAGGGACTAAGACAGACGATTTACAAGTAGCAATGGCATTTGTATTATATAAAGTCTCTAGGTTTCCTGTTCAGTGTGCTTCAGTTCTTCCCAGGTGGTCCTTCACTGAGTATGGTTTGGACGCCAGAGGTAGCTCACTTTTGTCACCAGGGTGTGCTGTGATTCCACCAATCTCAATTGGTTGCAGGCACTGTGAAGCTGGCTGAGAATCTTTGCTGCTGCCTAGACACCACAGGTTTTTCAGTTTTGGTGCTTTGCCATCACCCAGACAACTGTCTGACATCCTCAGTTATCATTTTTGTTGTTGAAGTTGTGCTTTTCTCCCCTGCTGACTGTTGTCTTAATGCAAAAGAAGGAGCTAGCACATCTTGCTTGCCAGCAGAAGGCCTAGATGTTCCAGAAGAGCTCTTGTGGTTGTGCTTTGTTTTGCTGCCATCACAGTCATTTTACCAAATACGAAGTCAGTACAAGGTGACCAGATTGACAACTTTTTGAAAAATTGTTATCAATAGATTTTAAACTTGCTATTGCTTTTAGAACTTGCATATTTTCTATCTATGAAATTCTTAATTCTATCTAATTTCATGATAAATTTATAATTATTAGAGCTGCATTAAAATGCCTAGAGGTTTAATGATATACTTTCATAAAATATTAGTATTTTTAAAGACTATTAATATTTACTATAATGAATAGTGCCTAAGATTCTAATTACAAAGGATCACTTTATATTTACTTGTGTATTAAAATAATACTTCAAGAGTCTGTATGTTTTGTTATGAATTACAAGAAGAATACTGAATAAAAATCTTAGGTGGGTATACATGCAAACATACAAGTAGAATATTGTATCAGCGGTGGCAGGCTAATCTAGCATTGCATAAAAATTAAGCTTTTTGTGCCTTTCTTCTTTTCATTTTTAGTTGAATTCTATGACATAATAGTAATTGTCTTAGAAAAGTTGATTAGGGAGAAGCTTAAACAACTAGTTCACTGAAAGAAAGTTATTTCACATGACAGTCTTTGGAAGTTGATTTTATTCCTTGTTTTTAGTATTTAAAAAAAAAATCTATAGTTTTCCTTGAAAGGGTATTTGTTTCCACACTCCCATAGGGGATTTGTCAGTAGTCAGGGCTATTTTTTGATATTTTGGGAAATGATTCACATTACTTTGGCAAAGAGACTTCTTTCTCCAGATAACACCATCTTTAAGCAAACGGTGTTTGTGTACGCTCTCCAGCCCCTCTGCCACGGTAGCATTCATTTTGAAGACATGAGCCTTTGTAAGCTTGATAAAATAATGAAATCATTTACCAGCAGGATCCTTAAGTGGGGGTCAGCATTTTACTTGGCAATTCTCATTAATGTGGACATTGTTGCAGTATCTAATTTATGTGGAATTCCTGCTTGATGTCACTTTTTCATTCTTAGCCAATCATTTTTATTATTTATTTGAAGACAAAGACCTCCCTAAGTTACCTAGGCTGGGCTTGAATTTACGATCCTCCAGTCTCAGTATCTCAGAGTACTGGTATTACCACCAGGATGGGCTAGTAATCACTTTTTTTGAGGAAAAAAACCAATTCAATAAATTCCTGTTTGGTTTCCATTGTCAGGTATTTCTTACCTATTTTCATCTTTGCATCTCTGAATAGTATTTTGGTTCACTCTCTGGTTAGGCCGTCTGGAATGAGTATTCTCCATTAACTTTGCTTTTACACTAAAGTGACAGGAAATTTACAATATTTGAACTGTGTATCTAGGTTGCAATTTTGCTTGAAAAATTAGCAAAGGAACTATATTCTTGAAATTAAAAGATCTAGTCAAGCTTATCATTAAAGTGTCATTAGTTGAAGCAAATGTCTAGATGAGAAACAGGACAAATTTTAATTCTGTATTAAGGTTCTTTTCAAAATGAAATAATTAAAGTAACCAGCTTTTACACTGAGAAAACTCTTTCTCTCCCTTTCTTTTGGCCTGAGTGGCATAGTTTTGCTACCTTTGATTTTTAAAAATTTGTATTTTTTCAGGAAATTTTAAAGAAAATAACCTAGTGCTTACATAAATGTGTATGAATGTAACCTAAGACAAGCATTAGGCCATATTTTTTCTTTGTGTGTGTGTGTGTGTGTGTGTGTGTGTGTGTGTGTGCTTTTGAAAATATGTGTTTTAAATAATTAGAATTTTTACCAGGATGTTTTCTGTTCTGCATAATAGAGAAACATTTGAAATTATTGAGTGGAAGTAATATTACAAAGACTATTTAAACATAGAAACAGTCTTCCTTTTATATGAGGGTGGTTTGGGGTAGAGAGAGAACGCTGATGAGTTGTTTGTGCAAGCACACCTTCATAGTCATACCTAGGTTGACACTGCCCATTGTGATGTCTGAAATCTTTCACCTTCAGAATACTTCTAATTGGGCTGGGGACATAGTTCAGTGGTTAAAGTGCGTGTCCAGCAATCTCCAGGCCCTGGGTTTGATTCCCCAGAATCACGTAAACTAGGCACAGTGATGCACACTTGTAATTCCCAGCAGTCAGAAGGCTGAGGTAGGAGGATTGTTGTGTGTTTGAAACCAGGTTTGGCTAACTGGTGAGGTCAGGACCAGCCTGGGCTACAGAGCAAGGCTCTGTCACACACATGAAAAACCCCACCAAAACCCAAAACCAAAACCTAAGCCCAAAACCCCCAGAATACTACTTCCACTGACCTCTCTCAAGGCTCATAATGTTCAGCTACCCTTTATCTCAGTTTTCAGCTTCATTTCCTCTGCTTGATTTTCCGTAGTGTGTGTATGGCCCTGGGTTTTGCCTTATCCTTCCACTGAGGTGTCTTCTTGCTTTCCTCAGCCTTCCAGGTTTTCCTTCCCCCGCTTCCCTGCAACTGTGCTCAACACCCTGTTATAAAGGTGCAAATTTATATCTTCCAGATTATACTGCACGTATACGTACGAGATGTGACAAAATTCAGTGAATGTTTAAATTAAAAATTGTATTACAGTAAAGGACACAATGCCGTTCCCCACCCCCTTTCTTTTCTTACTTCAAACAAACATTCCAACCTTCTTGCCATTTTATGAAGCCCTTCTGAAAGCCTTTCACGAATGTTTTCAGTTGTGTTGTTGTGGCTGCCTTAACATTGTCACTTGATTCAACATTTTTGTTATTGTAGCTTTGTTTTCCCCTTCCCACCCTCTACCCTTAGACATCCCCTTTCTCTCTCCATAAAGTCTATCTTCTTGCTTTCTTCCATTTCTTGCTTTTTTAATGATTTTATTCTCTCATGTTAGAGAAACCATATGATATTTAATCTTTTGTATCTGAGTTATTTCACAAAGCACAATGGTCTCAAAGTTCATATATTTTCCTACAAATGACTCAAATATGTCCTTTATTAGAGTAATACTCCATTTTACATGTACCACATATTTATCCATTCATTTGTGATTGGACTTATCAGTTCCAAGATTTTTCTGTTATAAATTGTGTAGCTATAAACATGGGTATGCATGTATCACTCTGGTATGATGACTTTAACTCTTGCGAAAATACCCAGAAGAGGTATAGATGGGTCAAATGGAATAGTGATTTTCAGTTTTTTGAGGAACCTCCATACTGTTTTTCAGGCTGGTTGTACCAGTGTTTACTCCTACCAGCCATGTAAGATGGTTTCTTTTTCCCCACAGACTCTCCAGCATTTGTTGTTTTTTAATACAAATTGTTCGTTTTTGTTTTGTGATCCAGTATGCCAGTGTGTGTCTTTTGATTGGTGACTTAAGACTATTACCATAGAGAGTAATTACTGAGAGATTTTTACTGAATTCTGTCATTTTCCTGTTCTTGTAGTGTTTGTTGTTTGCTTTTCTTGTTGTTGTTATACATTCTTTTAAAAAGTTTCCCTTTCTCTATGTTCTTTAGTGCTGCTTGTCTCCCTGTCCCTAAGATGCCTTCAAGTGTTTTCTACAATACTGGGCCTATGGTTACAAATTTCTTGGTCATGAAAAATTTTTACTTCCTCACTTTTCAGTGATAATTTTGCTGGATACAACAACCTGGATTTACATTTGCTTTCTTTTAAAGCTTGAAAGATTTTGCTTTAGGGCCTCCTGGCCTTTAAGGTTTGCATTAAGCAATCTGCAGTAATTTGAATGAGTGTTACTTGGTAAAATAATGCTTGTTTTTCTCTTGCTGCTTTTAATATTTTCTGTATTGAATTTCTGGGATTTTGAGTCTGATTTATTGTAGCAAGCTTCTTTTCTGGTTGAGGTTATTTACTGTTCCCAAAGCTTCTTGTACCCGAGTATTAATTTCTTTTCTTACATTTGGGAAATATTCTTGCATGATTTTAGTGAATAAATTCTTTGTACTTTTACTGCTATGTTGTGCTCTTTTTCCCACGCCTATAGTCCTGAGGCCCATTCTCCTGGAATCATCTATCATCTGTAGTATCCAGCTACTTTGTTGTCTTTTAATTTTTGTGTCATGCCTGACTGTGGCATTTGTGTCTTGAGCCTTGTCTTCCAGGTCTGAATATCTGTCCTGGTAATATTCTCTCTGGCTTCTCCAGCTTTCAAATAAAATAGTGTCTGATTTATTTTGCTAAGTGTAATAGTCTGCAGGTGCATCCATATTTTTCTACAAATAACTCCAATTTATCTTTATGGCAGAGTAGATTTCATTGTATATTTGCATTAGATAGGTTTTCTTCATCAATTCATCTGTTGATAGGCATATTGGCTGTGCCCAGCATATGGCTATTATGAGTTGTGCTGCTATGAGGATGCACATGTATATATCATTGTACTGTTATCTCTTTAACACTTTCAGGGATATATCCAGAGGAGGTTGCTGGGTCTAATTAAATTTCTATTTTTAGTATTTTGAGGAATGTCCCTACTGATTTTCATAATGGTTATATCAGTTTATAGTCCTGCCAACAGCTATGAAATAATAATGTCTACAATACAGTTGGTGACCTGAATAAATGAAACTATTATACTTTTCAATAATGGCTTAATTCTCTATCAGAATCATTATGAACAGATGCTTCTCCATCCTGAGAGATGGTACATCTTGAATTCTAGTTTGTCATTTTGCAAATTATCAGGAGTTTTACTCCCTATGTTGCTAATACATGGATTTTAAATGATAGCCCATTCTAACTTTAAGGAAATATTAGTTTATGTTTCTTTCTGCTCCAATTATTGAAAGAGATTGATACTTAGATATATCATGTCTTGCTAGCTCACTTCATCATATTAACAGGTGCAATTCCATTGTATGGATGTACGTTTTTCTATTGAAGAGTATCTTGTCTTCCTCTGTACTTTGGAAATTACAGAAAAAATCTATTGTAAATATTTGTGTGCAGGATTTTAAGTATTTACAATTGTGATAAAATTACAAAACATAAAACTTACCATATTAACTACTCCTAAGTTACAACTCTGTAGTAAATATATTCACATTATTGTGTAACTGTCTGCAGGAACTTTTTGGATTGCAACACTTTACACTTATTCAGCTGTGACACTTTGTTTTTCTATATCCACAGCTCTTGACACACAATTCTTTGAATGAATTTTATTATTTTTAGATATGTCATATATGTGGAATCATACAGTATTTATCTTTTTGTGTCTGTTGGTAAAGCAAAATAAAGGAAGGCAATTTTAAATCTTGTATCTTGTCCAGCTTTCTTTTGAGTAGCACCAATCTGGATGTTTCTTCATCCCTTTTCTTTTAATCCATTTTTGTCTCTGTATTTTAAGTGAGTTTCTTGTACACAAGACATACTTGGGTCTTAATTTTGAACACACCAATGGTGTTTCAAATGGTGTATTTGTATACTAATTGATATAGTTACATATTTCTCATTGTTTTTATCTTGTTTCCTTTTTTCTTATTTTCTACACTTTCTGATTTTAGCTAAGAATTTTATATAAATTCATTATGCTAATCTTTTATCATATTGATTATATTTTCTTTTTTTTTTTTTTGGTGGTGGGAAGTGCTGAGGATTACACCCAGGGCCTAATATATGTTAGCACATGTTCTACCACTGAGCCACAACTTTGGCCCCAATTATTTATATTTTATAAATTAGTGATGCCCTCCAGTTTACAGTGTGTATTTGCCACTAGCCCACGTCCACTTGTGTGCAGCATTACATTATTTAATGCCTGGTGTAGGAAATCCTAATTCCTCCTTGCAGGGCCTTAAAATAATCGTTGTCATTTGCTTTTATTATTGCTAAGTTGTAATTGCCAGTTCCATTCTTGATATTATTTTCAGCACACTATTGCCTATTAATCAGATATAAAGACAATGAAATATTTTATTTTAGCTTTATTTCTTCTTTAATGCTATTTTTTATTATGTACATCTATGTTTCTAACACAGGCATATGTTCTTCTCAATAAAGAATTTCCTTTAACTTTCTTATAAAACAATTTTAATATTGGCACATTCCCTCCTTCTTAGTTTGTTTGAAAATGCTGTGACTTCTCGGTTTGTGATTTTTGTCTTCAACATTTTAATATTTCATTCCTCTCTTTTTTTGCTTGCACAATTTTAAGGTAGAAATCTAAAGTAATATCCTTGTTAGAAGTAAGGTATTTCTTTTCCTCTAATTTTTTTGGTTTTCTGCACATTCAATATGATATGTATATGTGCAGATTTGGTTACATATCCTGCTTTTTATTCTCTGAGTTTCCTGAGTGTGGGGTGGTTTGATGTCTATTATTGATAATGAATAATTCTCACTAATGACTGTGCCACGTACTCTCTCCCTTTATTCTTCCTTATTTCTTTTCTTTGATTCATTTTCTGTTTATTGTTCCTTCTTTCTTACCTATCTTCATGCTATGGTTTGGATCTGGAGTGTCCCCCAAAGCCTCATGTGTTTACATGTGGTGGGAATACTGAGGAAACATTCTGTGCTATTGGGAAATGAGGTCTGGCTGGAAGTGGCAGATGCTTGGGATTTAACCTGGAAGGATTGTGTGAACTTTTTGAGATTGGGAGACACCCAGGACAGAACTTTCAGATGTCTGTTACTAACTTGTGAGCCAGGAAATGAGGGAGGGACACTCATCATGGATGTGGGGGGTCCAACTGGCAACTTGAACTAACAAAAGGAAGAGAGAAGAAATATTGTTCCAGCTTCTTCCCAAGAAGCTGCTGGCCTTGCCCGAGTCTCCAGGCATAGACTACAAACTCCTCACTTCCTTACTACTATTTCACTTGGCCTCTTTCTGTGAGGCCATGAGCTTCTCTCCAGCCCCGGCTGTGTCTTTCCATTGCTGTCAGCTCCCCATGGATGGACTGTGTTAGCTCTTCTACAACTGTGAGCTACGTAAATCTGTATTCCATCACAGCAACAAACAAGTAACCAGGGCACTTCCTTCCAGTATTTACACTGTGGATATTACTCCTTTTGTGATCTTCTGTCACAGTTCTTTAATATTTTTATTCTGCTGTTAAAAATCTCTTTTTCTTTTGTTTTTCAGTTTGAGAAGTTCCTATTCACGTATCTTCTCATTAATAATTTCCTTGTACATTTCTAGTGTGGTGAACTTATCAAAGGCAGAATGCATTTCTCTGATATTTTTCCTCTCTAGCGTTTCCCTTTGATTTGTTTGCTGAATTCCTAGTGTGATAATTCAAAAATATTGGTCACACCTAAGTCTTGTTACATACCTTGTCTCTTCAGATGTGTTTTTGTCTTTCAGCATATTTTGTAATTTTTTGGGTGAAACCTACACATAAAATATGAAATAAAAGGAGCTTGAATATTAGAGACCTTTGGTGTCCATCTGTACTGGAGTTAGGTTTTGTTTTTTATAACGGTGGGTATTTGAGCCTAAAACTCTCTCCTGGGTTCTTTTTGTTTATTTATTTTTTCTTTATCCTTGGATTTCCCTAGAGACTCATTTTTAAATATGGTCTGTGACTTAAACTTTTTCTAACCATAATCCAATGATATTAAACAGGAGCCTGAGGCGTGAGGGGAAGAACACACTCCTGTACTTAGGTCTCTTTTTTATGTGAGTCTGTTTCCCTGTTATGATCCTCTTGAGTGCTTCTACTTTTGTAAGTGAGACAAGGAGGCTGGACAAGGTTACAGGTGAAATTTTCCTTCCCATAAGGTAAACTACAGGGAACTAGAGTTGTGTGTTTTTCTCCCTCCAGGTCAAATTATGCCTAAAATCAGGGCAGATAGATATGGGTAGAAACTTTGAGATATTTGTTAGATATCTTTTAGAAGTTGTGCATTTGTGGGTAGGGTTACCAATTTAATATTTCATAGAAAAATGGAGCTTTATCATATTGTCCAAATTTTTGACAAGTTTTTTTTTTTTCACTGAACTCTAAACAAATACAACTCTTTTAAGGATCAGTGAAGAATTTGGAGATGTGTCTCTTATAAATATTGCTAACAGTATTGTTGATATTTGTGAGCTTAAGTTGATCATGGATTTCCCCAATGCCGACACCTAAAACACGGAATTCAGTGTGAAGCTAACTTAAGACTGTTTTACTCTATGGTTTGTTAGAGATGTTTATCTAAGAGATTACTATGAATCATAGAATCGTGAGATTGCCTGTAGTGACAGAAGGCACCCCCCCCCCCCATTTTATTGATATGTACAAGTGCAGAATTTAAGGTTTACAATGGAGTTGAGCATTTTGTGCACATACTTTCCTTGTCAAAGTGGCAAGGGCTTTCCTGCTCTCCTTCTGTCCCTCCCCCTGCCCTCCCTTCTCTCCCTTTTCCCCCACCCCCTGTCCCAGAAGGCACTTTTTAAAATGTGGAGCTTCTGCAGTTCTCTCACATAATTAAAATGCATAAAACACATGCAACAGATGGCAAAAGGATTTGAACTAAATGTGTGTGACTTTTTAACTACTTAGTTTTACATAATAATGTGCTTGTGTAGTTAAGGTGGTAACCTTTATAATAAATTCTATAGATAACGTAAACTAGAACTTACTCTCTGGAGTTGCTAAAATCTGGCAATTTTAAAAGAAAAAGTTCTTTTTTAATGCTTTATTTATAATATTACTGTTATGATATCAAATACCAAGTGCTTATCATCTGGCATTTCTTTTCCCTAACAGGAATCAATTTCTTCTACAAAAGTGGCTTGAGAAAATTAGTAAGCAACTGATGTGGTATTCAATAGTATTCAGTTTTTCCTGACAATTGGCCATTTAGACATTTACAACCCAATTCCAAGGCGGTATAAAGTTACTAATTTAAAAATCCGTCTAGCGCCTGGGGGCATGCATTAGTGATTAGAACACTTGCCTAGGACCCACAAGGCCCTGGATTCCATCCTTAAGCACCACATAATATGTGGTGGTGGCATAGCGCATGGTGGCATGGTGGTACACACACCTGTCATCCCAGCACTCAGGAGGCTGAATCAGGAAGATTGTCATGAGCTCTAGGCCAGCCTGGGCTATGTAGTGAGTTCAGAACCAGCCTAGACTACAGAGTGAGCCCCTGTCTCAAAAACCAAAACAAAAAGATCGTGTTTTAATTTTTTACTTAAAAATACCTTTTAATATAAGCTGAAATAAAATATTATACTTTTCAGTCTTTCTTAGAGGAACTTAATCCAGTACTCATTCTTTTTTAATCCCCTGTACCTCAAAATAATGTTTTTGTAAATTGGAATTGATATTCTGTAAGAGAACATTTTTTACTTGTCATTGTTCTATGACAAACAACTCCCAAACTTAGTAGTTTGATGTCCATGCCAATTTTTGCAAAGATAAAATCTTATTTCAGAAAAAAAGTTTTATGAGACATTTACAAAATTTGAGCCAAAATTTTAAACACGTAAAGAATTCCTGAAAATTGTGAGACAGGGTAGGATGTTAGAGCATGTTAAACAAGTGTAGTGTTCTGGGTTTAATCTCCCATAGTGGAAAAAAATGGAAATACAAAAGACCAGAGAATCTATAAAGACATGGACAATTTACCGAAAGAGGAGAAAAATGGCCATCAAATGTGAAGAAAAATGCCCAGATTTACTAATGATCAGAGAAGTGTAAATGAAAAGAACATTTAGCAGGTATTTCTCATTCTTTAGATGGCAAATGTTGAAATAAAAGTTAGATTTTGTTGGAGAGTCTGAAGGAAAATAGCCTATATTCACGTGTAGAGATTCAAATAAATACATATTCTGAGGAGAGATTTGGTAATACCTAAGAAAGTACATATGAAGATATCAGAAAAGTTATGACACATTTTTGCAACATATGGTGCTTATTCATTTCTTTCCCCATTTATTGATATGTGTATATGCAATACATGATGCTTACGTTGATCTTAGGTAGTTTGTGCATGTACATAATGTAGCAAAGTTACAAATCCTTCCCCCCTTCAGTCCCACTAGTTCCCATTATTCCCTCCACTTTGTTCTGTGAAATGACTGTGATCTGAGTTTCTCATATTAGAGAAACCATTCGATATTTAACCTTCTGCATCTGACTCATGTAACTGAGTATGATGGTCTCAAGTTGCATCCATTTACCTAGAATAGCCTGAACCTATTTGTCTTTACAGATGAATACTACTCCATTGTGTACAAATGCTACAGTTTATGTATCCATTGGTTGATGAGTATTTTGATGTCTTCCACATTTTAGCTATTGTTAGTTGTGCTGTTATGAACATGGGTGTACATGTATCTCTGTTATATGATTTTTTAAAAGGTGCTTGTTCATTTTTGAAAATCCTAGAGTTAGTCACACCTGTGTTATTGCTATGTCATTTGAGAGATGACAGTTCTAGCTTCATTCAAAAAATTGAATGATTTGCTTAAGTTTTGGAGATTTTGAAAGTTGAAGATCAGAGACCAAACTGAGCATTTTTGCAATATTTTACTGATTTAATTCTGTAAAGGGAAGAATGCACATCAAGCTTGTAAAATATTGAATACAGTTTATGGTGACAGTGCTCTACAAGAACATCAATAACAATATTGGTTCATGAAATTCAGTGCTGGTCATTTTGATCTCATTGACACTCCTAGATCAGGGAGAGCCACCAAGGTTGATGATAAAAAAAAGGCATTGATTGAGTCAAACCTGTGCTACATGGCATGAAAGACTGCAGAAACATTGAGCATCCATCATTTAAACATTCACGACCACCTGGAGAAGCTGGGAAATGTAAGCAAGCTAGATATTTGAGCTCCTCATGAACTCAAAAAGGTTCATTTGATGGTGCCTATAAACATTTGTGATAGGCTCATTAAATGTGAGGAAAACGATCCTTTTTTGAAGCAACTGATAACTGGTAATGAGAAGTAGATTGTATTCAACAAAGTAGTGTGTGCGAACAGTACTGGTCCCGACATGATGATTTGCCTCAAATTCAATCAAAAGCGATCATTCATTGGAGGAAGATTAAACTTTCAGTGTGGTAGGATTTTAAAGATGTCATGTTTTTTCAGACTCCTCCCAAGGAACCAAAGTATTGATTTGAATGTGTATTGTTGGCAATTGGACAGATTAAGTGAATTTATCATTCAGAAACGCCAAGAACTCCTTAATTGTCAAGGAATTGTGTTACCCCATGATAACACAAGACCACAAACAAGTTTGATCACATGTCAAAAAATTATTGGAGCTTGGATGGGATGTGTTGCCACACACACCATACCCTCTTGATCTTGTGCTATCAGATATCCATTTGTTTCATTCTCTTCAAAACTCCTTATATGTTATAATTTTCAATTCAGATGAGGCTGTAAATCAGCACCAATTTTTCGCTAGTAATGACAGTTCTTTCTATGAATAAGGAATGATGATCACTGAATAATGAAGAATGAATTATAGAGATCACTGAATAATGGCAAAAGATCATCACTGATTGATCTTAATGTAAATAACCTTCGGAACAAAAGACTACATCGTAACTTACACGATATCCAAATTATTTACCTTTTAATCCAGAAGTTCTACTGTTAAGTACCTTGTCATGATGATAAACCTGAAAAACCACAAAATTGTGTATTTATGAAGATACTGCAGCATTGTCTATAATTGCAAAGTATTTGAGATAAATGCCCATAAATAGGACAGTGGTTGAAGAGATGATAGCATATTTCACATCTATCCAACAAAGAGTTTCTTGCAGCTAATAAAAATTGTGAGTAAGATATTTGTGAAATTATTTGAAATAGTTTCTAGTGTGTGCTCTTTAAAATATTATAAAATGGAAGAGTATATAATACTGTTTTTCATGTATTAAAGAAGATATATAAACTACATTTATATCCTTCTTACTTGTGAAAAAGAAATACAGAAGCAATACACTAGAATCAGAAGAAATCAGTTGCCTAATTCTATCCAGCACTTGAGAGATTGAGATTTCTTGATTATGAGATCTGCCTTGGCAATATAGTGAGTTCAGGACAGGTTTGGACTACAGAACCAGAATCTGTCTCTAAATAAATAATTAAATAAATACATAATTATGAATTACCTGAAGGGCATCAGTAAAAGAGTGAAAGAAATTGTGGATAACATTTTTGAGACAGAGTCTCACTCTGTAGATATTTTAAAAAATTACTGTGGTAAAAAAATTTACATGACATGAAATTTAACATTTTTTTTGCGTATACATGAATTCCAAACTGTGACACATTAGAACCATGGGGTTTGGGGAATCAGTGAGCATTTATGCCCACCCCTTTTTCAGAGATTCACCCCTTTCCTATCTGACCATTGCCTCTTTTTCTACCCTGTCGTTCGTGTTGGGGCCTTTATATGACATTATTTTTGTACATTTTATAAGAAGGACACCCACACCCACCTGTAGTCAGTTTTTTTGGGCTTGGTCCATTTCACTGAGCATTATTGACTCTCAATGGCCCCACTTTTGTGCAAACACTTCATATCAGTTTTTCTTTATGGCTGCATATCATTCCATTGTGTACAGGTATCACATCTTCTATAACCGTTCCTGTATGGATGGGCAGGTAGGCTGTTTCCAGGATTTGGCTATTATGAATTGTGCTGCTATAACCATGGACATGCATCCATATTTTTGGGATGTTGGCTTTATTTCTTTTGGGCATATGCACAAATAGAGCAGTAGCTGGATCAAATGCAATTTCTATTCTCACCATTTAAGCAACCTCCAGACTGTTTTCTATAATGGTTGTACCAGTAGTGACTATTTTACTTTACTCAGATTTTTAAAAATTGAGATTAAACTCGTATACCACAAAATTCACCTATCAATTTGTAAATATTAGTATATTCATAAAACTGTACAATAGTTACTACAACTTCCAGGACGTCTTTATCAATCAAAACGAAATGTTCTACCCCATAGCTGTCAAGTTGCATTTCCTGTCTTCCTTTCTCTATTAATCACAAATCTACTTTCTTTCACTATAAATTTGCTACACGGGGCATTTTAGCTAAGTAGATTATGTAATCTATGAATGTTTTGTTTCTTCTTTATTTTACTTAATATTGTACTTTAAATCTTCATTTACATTGTAGTATCAATACTCTTTGCCTTTTTCTGACCAAATACAATGTCATTGTTTGGATATATCAAGAATTATTTGCACATTCCACATAAATATGGATATTTAACTTGTTTCTACTTTTTTGACTATGATATTATGTATATCATTCTTGTATAAACATTTATTTGCAAATTTTTGTAAGAATGTATGTTTTCTCATTGTTATACTTACAGTTGGAATTGGTGGGTCAATTCTTAACTCTAGGTTTAACATTTTCCAGGAACTGCTGAGTGGTTTTCCAAAGAGGATACACCATTTTACATTCCCACTGGCCATGTATGAGGATTGCAATTTCTCCTTATCCTTCTTAACACTTGTAATTTTCATTTTAAAGGAAGGTTTCCATGTCTATGACTAAAAATAATGCTATCTTTTTGTATGCCTGTTAATTTGTGTATATTTGGATCAACATCTATTTAAATACTTTGTTTTCTTTTGTTGTATGTGGACTCTTTACTATTCAGTTGTTTGAGTTCTGTTATAATTCTCCATAACATATTTTCATCTAATATGTGATTTGTGGAATATTTTTGTATTCTATAGATTTTCTACTTCTTGATCAGACATTTGAAGCACAATTTTTAGTTTTGATAAAGTACTGTTATCTTTTAAATTTGATTGCTTGTACCTTTGATGTCATATAAAGGAACCCATTGCTTAATCCAACATTGTGAAATTTCAGTCTGTTTTTTTTTTTTTTTCTTAGAACTTTATGGTTCCAACTATCATGGTTCGGTCTTTTGTAAAAGTTAATTTTTGTTATGGTATGAGGTAAGGGTCCACAAATAATAATTTAAAAATATTCTTAGGTGTGTGATGAAAAAGTGCTAAGGAGTTAAACTTTTTTTTCCCTAGGACATTCTTCCTCTTCCTTTAGATTAAACAGACTGAACTCAGTGCTACTGTCTTTTGCCAAAACTGCCATTCTCCAGATGTTTTTCTTGACCTGCTTCATCTCATCAAATAGACACTTACTTTTACACCTTTCCACTCCCCATGATTTAAGTGTTTATAATCGATTTGTTTACTTGTTTTCTGTCTGTTACATCTCACTAGAATGTAAGCTTCATTAATATAGGAATCTTGTATGTCTATTCCCAGTACCTAGTACTGTGTGTAGCACATAGAGATTGCCCAATAATGATTTGTTGAGTGAATTCAGCACATTTCATTGCAGGGATAGGATCTAGTACTCCTTTTATTTTTTTTCTTTTTTTTGTAACAAAGAATTTTTCAAATCTTAACTTGATTATCTAGAAATCACACAACTATCAATTAAAGTAGTTATGTGAATCTAGGAGAGAAGTGCTCCATTGAAAGGTTTTTCTCAGTATATTTCGTTACAACCTATTAATATTAAAATACTGCTTTTCTTTATGACATTTTCAATGACATAACATACTTTTTATCATGTCCATCTCCATGTCATCTTCTTTCTACTTATCTCCTAATTTCTTTCTCTTGTCTAATAGTCTTCCTTTTATACTGATTTCATCTTTTTACCTCCTAGATTCTACATATTAGGCAAAAATGATACTTATCTCTCCGAGTCTGACTTATTTTGCCTAACATGATAATCTTCAATTCCATCTATTTATCTACAAATTATATGATTTTATCCTTCTTTTCTTCTCTATAGTAGAATAAGTGTGTGTACGTACGTGCGTGTGTGTGTGTGTGTGTGTGTGTGTGTGTGTGTGTGTGTGTGTTTGTACCTCACATTTCTTCGTTCGTCCATTGATGGGCATATAGAGTGCTTATATATTTTCTTAGTTGCTTATTCATTTCAGGGACAAAATACCCGACATCCACAGCTGAGAGTGGAAAGATTTTATTTTAGCTGACGGTTTTAGAAGGTCTCACACAGTCCACTCATAGGCAGCTGAAAACAGTGGAAGCACAAGCAGAGGTTGGAGAGCTGCTCATCCATTGCTGACAGAAGCGATGAGTCAAGTGACAAGAGCTAGGCATTATCTGGAGACTCAGGGAAGGCTAGAGCTTTCCCGGCAAGAAGCTGTAACAATTTTTCTTCTTTCTTTCTGCACTTAGTTCACAGTGCCAGTTGGGCTTCCCCACATTCTTTGTGGGCGTCCCTCATAAACTTCATGACTCATAAGTCAATAAAAATATTTGAAAGCTCCTCGCTGAGCACCCCCTCCCGCATTCTCAAAAAGTTGACACAATACCTCCAGGTCAAGCCCCAAACATCCACCATTTCCAGGCTAGCCCTTTTTTCCCAACCATACAGGGTTCCACATTAATGCCACTACATCCAAGTACATGTAGCTTTTGGGGGCATTCCAGAGCCAAACCATGGCAAATATCTTGGCTGTTGTGAGCTGTGCCCTGACATGCACGAGGTACACAGCTCTCTTTATACTTTGCTGACTTTAATTCCTTAACATATTGGATTGATTTAGTTGGATTATATGAAAATTTTATTTTTATTTTAGTTTTTCTGGAGGACCACCATATTGATATTCATATTGGCTGTATTAAGTTATATTCCCACTGACAGTGTATAAAATTTCTTTTCAGTTTCTTTTGACTCATACATTTTTACCATCACTTACAGCTTTTATTTTCTTGGTTTTGTTTTCGAACTCTTGATGATAGCTATTTTGATTAGGATGAAGTGGAATCCCAATGTAATTTAATTGGCGTTTCCTTGATGACTAAGAATATTGAACATTTTTTCTTATAACTATTGACCGTTTGAATTTTTTAAAGAGTCTTAATTCATTCGCTATTTTTGATTAGATTGTTTCATGTTTTTGGAGTCAAATTTTTTGAGTTCTTTATGTATTTTGTATATTAATTCTCTGTAGATAGACTAGCTATGAAATAATTTCACCATTTATGTAAACTGTCTCTTTATTTTGTTGTCATTTTTGTTGTGCAAAAGAGCGTAAGTTTGAGACGATCCCATTTGTCTCTTCTTGCTCTTGTTTTCAGAGGTATTGGCATCCTACTTGGGAAGTCAGTACCTGTGCCTCAATCTTGAAGCATTTCCCCAATAGTCTTATCTCACAGGTTCAGATTTTTATATTTCCTCTTAAGGCCGTTGATCCATTTTGAGTTTTTTTCTTGTATAGCAGAACAGATAGGGTTCTAGTTTCAATTTTTGAATATGAATAACCAATTTTTTTTTGTGCTCAGTTTGTTAAAGAAGCTATTTTTTCATTAAAGTATGTTTTCTGGATCCTTTGTGAGGAACCAAATGGCTAGAGATGGATCAGTTTATTTTTTTATCATCTATTCTATTGGTATAAAGGTTTTTATGCATTCTGAACTATTCTGAGATGTTAAAATTTCCTACTGTTATATTTATTTGAATAATGGTATGTGACTAGGAGGTGGTGCATTTCTCCTTGTCTTTTTTCTTGAGGTAATAAAGATAAAATTCATCCCACAGGAATGGTAAAGTGTTTGTGCATCTGCTTTGAGATGTAGAATTAATTTAATTTTGTAGAAATTAATACAAACAATGTTTGCTGAATGCATATTGTATATAAATACTGCTGAATGATGAGGATGGACAGATAGATAATATGTCATTAAGGTAATTTTATAAATATATTTCTTTAAGCCTTTTCAAGAAAATATAAAATGATATAAAATGCAGAAGTCTATTATATACTACTTCAGAATGTACATTTCGGGGTCAGAATTACTGGTTTCAGATTTTGACTCATCTATTTACTTGCTCTCTGGGCTTTACTGAGCTAATCGTTTTCAGCTTTAGTTGCTTCCTTTGTAAGTTATTGTTACGGTTTTAATGCGAAGTGCCTCCCACACACTTGTTATTTATTAAAGGGTTGGTCTCTGACGCAGCAATGTTCAGAGGCCAGTAAACTCCTCAGCTGATCAATCCACTGACCACTTCATAGCGAAATGGACTGTTCAGAGGTGGGGCCTCGCTGGGTAAAAGCAGTCGTAGCAGGATTAGCCTTCAAGGTTTCTGTTTGGGTACTCACCCCTTCCCCGTGCTTGTTCTCTCTCTCTCTTCCTGGTTTCCATGAAATGAGCGTATTTTTCCCCTCAGTGCCCTTCTTCCTTAATGTTTCTGTCTCCCTACAGGGCTGAAAGGCACCCGTGCTAGCTTACCATTGACTAAAGCTTCTGAAAGCATCAACCACAGTAACTTTTGTCCAATAAGGTGTTTTCTTTGTTTTTGATATTTGTCCCAGCAGTGGAAAGCTGCTAGCGTGGTGACAACATCACCTATCTCAGAAGACATTCCTGAATACTAATAAAGTACATACAACTGCTCAGCACACACGTAATATTTGGCATACTATAGCACATAAATACTAGTGTTTCAAATGTGCAAATACGCTTTTCCGTACCTTTCCTTTCCGTTGCCTGACTTAGTCTACTTGCAGTTCAAGCATGTCTTATATCACTGACAATCATAACACACAGTGATAAATCATGCTCCTATCAGCCTTTTTCCAAAAGGTTTTAAGGCTTGGTGGAAAGTTTTGTTGTTATTGTTGTTTTGTTTTAATGAAACAGGATCTTGCTCCTCTGTAATCCAGGCTGGTCCAGAACTCACTACGTAGCTGAGGCTGGCCTCTGACTCATGGCCTCAGCTGGGATTAGAGGTCTGCGCCACTATGCCCTGGTGGTGCTGTGAAATTGAACTCAAGGCCTTGCACTTGGTAGGCAAGTCCTCTAACCACTGTCCTATTCCTCCAGCTCTTCCCTAACGTTTTTTTTTTTTTTTTTTTTTTTTTTTTTTTTTTTTTTTTTTTTTTTTTTTTTTTTTTTTTTTTTTTTTTTTTTTTTTTTTTTTTTTTTTTTTTTTTTTTTTTTTTTTTTTGGTGTGGGTGGGGGATAAAGTCTTGCTCTGTAGCCTAGGTTGGTCCTGATCTCACTATGGAGCCCAGGCTGGCCATAAATGCATAACAATCCTCCTGTCTCAGCCTCCCCGAGTGCTGAGTGCTGGGATTACAGGGATTACAGTCTCGCACCACCCATGTTTATGTGGTGCTGGGGTACTGAACTCAGGTAATTAGCGCTTGTCTTAGTACTTGCTTGGCAAGCACTTTAACCATTGAACCATTCCTCCAGCCCATTCCCTAATCTTTGATGCTGAGCTCAGTAGATCTTTTTGATTAACTTTGACAGGTGTTTTGTTTTCAGTGCTCATTGCTTTGTTTTTTTTTTTTTTTTGATTCCCAACAGAATATTACCAAATTATTATCTACATCTTCCTTGGTTCTGTGGGGGATTAAATTCAGCATGCATCCCTGGTAAAGTAGACATAAATAAAACTAAACAGTCTGGGGACATAGCTCAGTGATCAGAGTGATTACCTCAAATCACAGAGCTTTGGGTTTAATCGCACAACACATAATGGCTGGATGTGGTGAGTCTTCCCCAGAATCTCAGCACTCAGGAGGCTGAGGCAGGAAGATCGCCATGACTTCTAGGCCTGCCCAGGCCACATAAGCTCAGAATCAGTTATAATCCTGGGCCATAAAGAATACAATATAAGTTGAGAATAAAAGGTTCAAAGCTTTGAGAAGGTATAGATTTCATCAAGCTGGTGAAAATGAAGTTGGCAAAGTTATTGAGTTACTTGTAAAATCACTGCTAAAGGAATATTTATCAGTTTTCAACTGAAGCAGAGAAAATTGGCAAGTGTAATAAAATGATGATGCTTCAGAGAAACTTCATAAATTAGCAAATCGAAGAGTAACCCTTTGGAAAAGTGCTGAGACTCTCAAACATTCTTGTTAGATGGCATTTATTATGTCTTCTAGGTGTTAAATGTGAATTGTTAAATGTTATATCACACCATCATGTTGTAATTTTAAAAGTTGAGAAGTATCAACGAAAGACATCCAATTGATTTGTTCTTTGACCTAACTATTAGTAAAGAGTTACAATTAAAATTCAATTTAACATAAAGGCAGCTTCCCTTTACATTTTTGTGTGTTACTTTGTAAGAAAAAATCTGTAAGGAAATGGATCAAGTTGATTTTTCAGAGGCCAATTAATCTTAGACAACGTGGTCTTTCTATACTACCTGTGCTTTGTTTGTCTGCCTCATACTTACTTGTTGGGATGCTTGACTTGGGAGACTGATATTGAGGTTTCTATTAAGATCAACACCTATTATCTATTCTCCACATCCCATGAACCCTTGACCGGAGCTGAACTGTCATTTAACTGTTCTGTACTCAAATCATTACTATAAAGAATATAATGATTTCAGATCTAGAATTTGGTACTCAATATTGAGATAAGATAGTTGTGATGAAGTATAGATGACAAAATCAGATAGTTCATCCTATGAAATTAAGGATTAAGAGGTAGAATAAAATCAGAATATGAAAGAGTATTAGTCCAAGTGGTATGAACTTTATCACTTAGGTTAATATTTTGAATTGTGATCCACAAACATTCACCTCAGAAACACTTGTAATACATGTTTAAAAATGTATTTTCAGGTCTCCATCTGGGAATGAAAAATTCTGATTTTAGCCCTGGAAATACACAGTTTAAAACTTTTTTTTTTACATCGTTCTTAGGTACATTATTGTTTTAGAGATATAAATAGTAATTTGAACAATTTTCCCTGATTTATTTCTTTTTTGGTATTTAAGATTATATAGGAAATCTTTTCAACAAACGTTTTTGAAATATCTATTTACTTGGAACTATTGTCTTATGCGTTGATTATTTGAGCTTTTTCTAAGTTTTTTAAAAGGTCAATGAAAACGTTGCGTGTATTAATTCTGTTTGTGACATAATTTAAAGGCAACATTCACACCTAGTCCTATGCTTTCAAGATTTTCTTGTAAGAACTAGATTTCTTCGAAAGTGTTATCTAAATCTTTTCAGATTCTTCACATGGAGACCCTGCTGTTTCACAACACTAAAATAGCAACATTGTTTTCACCCATTAAAATACCACCGCAAGATATTGTGAATCAGCTCATTTGCCTTAATTTTTTTCTTTTTAACAAATAAGGCAGTGTTTTGAGTTATGCCAGATGTACAAATGAGAGATTTGAGTGCACTTGTAGAATTTAAATTGAAATGCTAATGAGATTCTGACAGCCAGAAAAAACAACACAGCCTACATTTTCATCCGTTTTATTAAAGTCATTATTTAACTGGAAAAACACATTATTTAGAGCTGTTTATTTATGTGGCATTTGCAATTCAGCTCTTAAATTTTATCCAATTAAAATGCTTCTCATTCCATTTTACTTAATCTGGTGGATTGTTTTGTGCATTCATCTTTGCTCTGTTTCATTCAGTCGTAGAGTGGCAGTAACTCAATTGAATGAATATGTCTTTTTCTTTCTTTCTTATTCTCCGCTCCCCACCCCCATGCTTAAATGTGCTGCTACATGGTGTAGTGCTACATTGACATCTTCATTTTTTATTCTCACTAATTCCATTGAAATTTCATGGTAGATTATTACACGATACTGTTGATGGTTATTTCATGCCTTGATTATTTCACTAGAATGCTTAAACTGTGAAAGAAAAAAAAAAACAAACTTTAAACAAACCAAAATTTTGAGATGATAAATTGATCTTAAAGATAATTGAAGATAAGTCACTAAATCCTGGAAGTATTTATTTCAATAAAAATATCCAGTGTCTTACTAAAAATGCTGCTGTTTTAGAAAGCATTTATTTGTACATTTTCCCAGTTTTTTTCCCACTATTCATTTAAGCAAAGACTGGTGAATACATGTTTGAGATTACTGAATTACAGTGACTTGTAGGTTTCTTCTACTTATGTTAGCTATCTGTTTCTCAGATGAGGTTAAAATTGGAGTGATTTAGGTTGTTAGAGCTGAAAATTGTATGTACGTATATAAAATCAATACAAATAAAGGCAGAAATGATAATAAACATTCCAAGGAATAATGTAAGTCTGACTTAGGCCAAATGCATGTTGGAATCCATACATTTTGGAGGATGTAGAAGACAGTGTGTCCTTTTGATAACGAAACTACTGGGAAGAGTGAAATATTTGAGTCCACAAAGGTATAGATGTCACCTTGAATGTCAGAATTTACGTTGAGGATTCTTACATTGTAAGAGCACTTCATGTGTTGTAAGTTACCTTGTAATGCTTTTATGAAAATCTGTGGTAAAACACACTCTATTAGCACAAAAATCATTCCTGTTAATGTTTAATGAATAAAGTGTATTCGTGGGAAATTGAGCCAGTGACTTTTGGTTTTCAGACATATACATCAAGATTCTCTGAAGGCTGCTTCATTAAGCAGCATTAGATATTACATACACAGAGCCTTATTTTAATCTCTAAAAGTTTTCTAAAAGACAGGTGCTTGATTCAGCAAAATGAACAGTGACCATTGAGTTAGGAGGGGTCCTGGTCTAGACACTGGTAATTATGATCTCTGTTGACCTCATATGCCACTTCACTTGTATAAGCTTTAATTCTTCTGCAATACAGAGGTTGGTGATTACTCCTAAGAATGCAGCTAGCTCCGTGACTCTTTATTTTGTGATTCTGTACTCTCAAGAAGCCAGGAAACATCCTTTTTAAATTATAGAGTTAATGTTATGATGTCTCTATGCCTTTTCCACATGGTATCCAGAATTTTTTTTTAGAATATGCAATATTTGGGCTAGATTTTCTAATTAATATTCTGTTTACATGTAGAAATTAGCTTTTCTAGGTACAACTAATCTTTTCATTCTCCATTAAAATTTGAGTTAACATGTGTAACTGAAATGTGTACAATGTTTCATTTTTCTCAATTTATCTTTAATTTGTCACCCTTCATAACATGTATTTGAATAGAGCCATTTCCTAGTAGCATTCCTATCTATACTTTGGCCTCCTGTCACTTTAAATTTGAGTTATTCAAGTGCATGGGTTTAAACTGTAACAAAGTAAAATAAGGAGTTGAGATTATACAAGGAATAGTAAGTTCCAGGGCAATGTCTTGGAGGGACAAAGTTGATTGCAATCCTTCTCTTTGGTGGGGACTAGATACCTATTCATGTTTAGTGCTTCAAGCTAGATATTGCATATGAACTAGACATGACTGCTCCTGGAAACATAGAACTAACAAAGTCTGTGAGTCAGTGGCAGATGACAAAACAGAAAAAATGACAATTTTTTTGCTTACTTATCAGTCAGAAACTGTTACTACAACATAAGCTTCTCAGGTTCCTGTTCCTTTGGTCTGCATTCCAGCCCTGTCCAGATGTAGGTCGCTTCCTGTTTAAGCATTGCTTGAAAGCTGTCAGGATATTTCACTTCAAATAACTGACTAGAGTGAACTGAATGACTTTACCACTCTATATCAAGAAGCAGTTCTATGGGTGTAGGAGGTAATTGCTGTGACCAACTGCTATGAAAAATACCAAAGAGAAATAATGGTGAGGGGTCAAAAATAATCTAGAATATGGTAGGAAGGTCAAGGTGTAGTTGGCAATGAGGCAGCAAACAGTAATGCAGCACAAACTGCCTCTGAGGACAGGTTAAGTAACAGACTCCCTCCTGTCTGATGGAACAGAGATAAGAGTGCCTGATGCAAAGTTGGAAACTAGAGGAGTGCCTGGTGGAGCAATCAAACTCTTGGCCCAGACTAAAGTGATTTCAAAGTAGAATAAAGGTGGGTCTGTTTGGTAGTGGAGAAGGAAAACTTGGTTTGGTGCCTAGAGTGAGTTACATGTTGTTAATAAAGGTCATTATTTATTACATAATGAAGGAGTGTGAACATATCAACAAGTTTGAGTCAATCTTTATCTGGCATTATTAGATCTGCAGTGCAAGTGAGGGAATATTACCAAATCTAACCTGCTTGTCAGCCCTTGTGTAATCAGCACATAAAGGCAAATTAAAGTAATGAAGGAGTAAATGTAATAGTCACACAAGTTTTTTTTTTTATTTCCATTTTGCGGGTTTAAGCCTTAAATTTAACTTGAAAACTTTTAAAGGAATTTACTTAACCATTATAAAATGAAAGATTATTCTATCAATGAGAAGTAAGCATTTTATTATGGTAAGCCTTCTTTTGAAATAGTTGGAAAATGTTAAACTAAGAAATATGTTGCGAAAGGTATATAGAAAGAAAGCTATCAAAAATAGGTAAAGGTGGAGGTTAGTACACAGAAGCCCACAGCCACCTGCCCAGGTCACTCTTCTTGTTGCCCTGTTTTCCTCTTTATCGTGAGTTCTCAGTGTAGGTGTTTGGAATCCTCCACCTTCTCTCTTCCCCGGGCCAACTCCTCCTAGTCCTTTTATGTAGTCATCGATGGAGTGTTTGTTATTTCTCTTACTGATTCAGCAAGAGACAACACCCAAATCTTGTTCTAAACTTCCTTCCCTCCCTGTCAATCTCTCTTTCTACTTCCTATCTCCTTCTATCCTTTCTTTCAGGCATACTTCTCTGAAAATTCAGGAAGCCAAAATGTGCTCATTATATTTTAAGTTTAAATGAAAACTTTTCTGCAGTGATGAGAACTACCGCCATCAAGTATAATTGCTTTTATTTATATATCATGAAGCTAAAAGAGTTTATGTCATTATAATGAAAATTGGATATTTCTTTTTCTTTCTGCCTTTTTGCTTCCTCTCACCGCCACCTCCCCCTCCTCCTCCTCCTCCTTCCCCTCCTCCTCCTCCTGCTCCTCCTCCTCCTCCTCCTCCTCCTTCTTCTTCTTCATCATCATCTTCTTTTTGTTCTCTATTGGAAAAGCACAACAGGACCTGACCTTCAGTTGGTACTGATGCTTATCTTCAGGGAAACTGTGACTTTTGAAAATCAGTTACCATAAGTGAAAATCTAACAGCTTTTTGCCTTCATAAAATAGATAGTTCTCATTAGAAACTATTGATTCCAATCTGGTAATATTGCAAATCTAACTAAAATAGACAGTTGTATGTGAGCAAGCAGCAAGGATTCTGCACTGAGAGCTTTTGCTAGAAAACTTGGATAACAGCCAGCCGAGAGCTTTGTAATAGACTTTGAGAAGTTAGAGTCTGTGATAAAGTGATTTTTTTGGAGGAAAAAAATAAAAACTTTTTAATTTTGACAGGTGCGTGGTTAAAAATTATTAGTTTAATCCTTATAACAACTCCATGAGATATTACTATTATTTTTTAAAAGTGAAAAATAAACAATTAACTACAGAGAAGGTCTGGGGCCCGCTGAAGATCCAACGCCACCACATGGCAGAGTACCGAATTTGCTGTTGCTTCTTAATCGCTTCCATTTTTCTCTTACAAAAAAATTATGAGAGCAAATATCATGATTGAGAAAATGTTTTTCCCAAATATTTAAGGGTTTTTTTTTTTTTGTTGTTGTTTTTGCACTGGGATTCAGTAAAAAAATTACTGAATTAAAGTTTAAATTTTTTAAGGTTATTGATAAAATTTGCCTCAATAGTTTTTCTAATAACTGATATTTCTGCAGTAGTTTGTGTATGTATCACTCAATGAGTCATTGCCATCTTATATTTAAAATTTAGCCTAATTTATAGCCAAATGTAGATTTCTTCTGCCTTTTAAATTTGCTTTTTTCATTTTAATTTTCTCCATGTGAATTAATTGCTCATGTTCGTTTGCTATTTTTCTCTTAAAGTTTTAATCTTTCACCAGGTTATTAATATTTTTTGTGTTTCCAGAAAATATTTTCCAGCAATTTGTCTTTTGTGTATTTTTCATTTATTGCCACGTTGTTTTTGTCTGTTTTTAAACATAATTTTACTGTTTTTGTACTTGCCTCTAATTATAAAGACCTCCCATTTCTACAGTAAACATTAAATTATCTTTACATTTTCTATAAACTTTTTACTTTTATATTTAATTTTTGATCAATCTGTAATATATTTTTGTTAGAGTGTCAAATATCTATCAAAATCACATGCTGATAGAAAAACAATTTGAGTTTCATTCTTGTCTTTCAATTATTAAAACTTGGAAGAAAGGTTTTTGATAATCCATAAAATATAAATCAACTTCTTAAATATTATTTAATGGTTCTTTTCTTTTTTGAAAAATAGCAATTGAGATTTGTATTATTGTGTTTTTGTCAATAAAGTAAAATTCATCTCAAACCCTGCATAGTTTTTTCTCCATTTTACTGTTATGTATAAGTGCAAAATTTAAGTTTTACAATCAAGTTTAGCATTTTGTGCACCTATGTATCTTGTCAAGGTGACAAGTACTTTCCCACTCTCCTTTTGTCCCTCCCCCTATCCACCTCGCCCTCCCGGCCTGCTCTACACCCTTGTTTCACTTGGTTTTTCGTTTTAAGTTGCATAAGATTTGTGATCTGGGTCTCTCATATCAGAGGGACCATCCGATATTTCATCTTCTGCTTCTGACTCACTTCGCTAAGCATGATGTTCTCAACTTTTTGTTCATTTAAAATTGTGTCTGCAGTATTTTATATTTTGCTTATGTGAGCAAATCTCACCAAGAGAAATGAATTGTCCATCTTCATTAGTCTTCCAGGATCTGTGTTCCTCACTGAGGATGCTATATTATTTCTAGATTTCTGGGTCTTATATTGTAATTTTAAACTAAGAGCTTCTGTTAGATCTTCTTATACATGTAGAGGGTATTGAGAATACAGAGTGTGGTAGATCTCAGGAGTATTTTTGGTAACTTCTATGTTTATAGTTGACCAGTGTGATAAGAAATGACATTGAACAATTAGTTGCAATCAGTGAGGATTTCTATATTATCATTAGAAAGTCAATTTGTTGGAAACAAAATCCAAAAGTAGGTGCTAGGATTACAGGCATGAGCCACCATGCCTGGTTTATATGGTGCTGGGGGGTCAAACTTGGAGACTGAGTGCCTGATTTAGTGCTTGCTGAGCAAGCATTTTAACCGTCTAGCCATTTCTCCAGTTCTTCATTCTTTTAAATTATTACCTATGTGAGAAAACTGAAATGCGAGACTTGAATTCATTAAGCAAAGGAAGTGTATTTACCAAGAACATGATTACAATTTGTCTGGTTTCATTGTGGCTATCACCACGTACTATTTTGTTCTCTCTAAGATGGTTTTGGCTTTAAGGGAAATATGAAACTATTAAGACACTCATATATTTTTGGAAGGAGGCCAGAGTTAATTCAGAAATACTTATTAACAAAATATTTAGGTCAGTTGACTTTAAAACTATACTTATTAAAACTTGTTGCTTTTAAGAAGAATGCCCACAATTCCAGAAATTGGTAAGTCATGATTTTATCTCCTCTCTTTTCTCTCTCTTTCCTTTCCTTTCCTTTCCTTTCTTTCCTTTCCTTTTCTTTCCTTTTCCTCTTTCTTTCTTTCTTTCTTTCTTTCTTTCTTTCTTTCTTTCTTTCTTTCTTTCTTTCTTTCTTTCCCTTTGCATATATGCTGCCAAAGGTAGCACTATGCTATCGTTGCATTGCAGTTTTAGCCGACTATTGTGCTTTGGATCTGGAATGTCCCTCAAGAATCCCATCTGTTTAGATATTGTGGATTGTCTGTGGAATCATGTGCTGTTGAAAGACTGGGGCCTTGTCTAAAGGGGTAGATTACAAGTGTGTAGATTGGATTACAGGCATGAAGTAGGGGTTTACCACACTTTCCACACCTGGAAGAGGTGGAACACTGAGGCTGGACCAGGGGCAGATGACTGGGAGAGGATTGGAAGGATATATTAGCTGCTCCTGCCTTTCTTGTGAGACTAGACTCAACTTGTTTTGACTTGGCTTCCTGTTAGCAATATCATGAGGAGCTGCCTCCACCTCTGCCTCTGCCATGTACTTCCACTGTTACTGGGCACTCAAGTGTACTGTGCCCTTCTGAAACTATGAGCTAAAATAACTTTTCCTCTCCTAATTTGTGGATGTTGGGTCTTGAGTCACAGAAATGAAAAAGTAACTAAGATATCACCCTACGTGGCGTCTATTAGAACTATCTGCCATCTAAAAGGCATAAACACCAATAAACAAACAAATAAATAAATAAGATAAGGAGACCCTCTAGTGCCACCCATTTCTTCATTTGGCCCCAGTTTCTCACTGTACAAATTCTCTTGAGCTTTCAGATGGCTGTTCTAATTTTTTTTCAGTGTTTAAAGTTATTTGTTGACTATATTGGAAGCAAGCACAATATCATCTCTGCCTAAAGTCTTAAAAGCTTTTGAAATGAAGACATCTAATTTTCATCTGCATTTAATCTATTATAGTCTTAACTGTTTCTGCCTGCTAAATTATACAGCAATATTCTGACAAATGTTTCAATTTGCTTAGATGCTATGATATTGTTACTTTAGCACATGTTTTATCTTAGCAGCTGAGCAGTAATATTTTTTTCCATTCCTTTCATCTTTTGGTGGGTATGAAACTATTTTTCTCATTATAAGTTTATTTACCCTGGGGTATGAGTGAGCTTTTGAGTGAAAGAATCTGCTTCTCATCCTACCCTGCTGTACAAACTTTAATTTTTTCAGCTTCAGTATTTTGTATTTATAAAACAAGGTAATGGTCTTTATCTTAAAATTTTGTTTTGAAATCATGTGAGCTAACATAAGTTTTTGGGAAACAGTAAATAATTTAAAGTGTGTATTATTGTTAGATACTTTTTCTCTATTCTAGTTTTTAGGTTTGAAGAATTAGATTTTTTTTTTTTTTTTTTTTTTTGGTTTGGTTTGGTGGGACTGGTGATTATCTACTCCATCAGGCCTTTCCTAAATACTGTAAGGGAGACCAAGATGAAGGAGCCAAGGTCTCTTTTTCTTGAAGCTCTTATGTAATTGAATAATAAATCTAGTCCTTCCAAGGAGAAGGGTTATGTGAAATAGGGAAAACATTGCTTCAAGTTTTCCATATTAGTATAGAAATGGTAAAAATTATGTGTTCAGTCCAAAGATAGGCATTATGCAGAATTTCACATTTTTGGGATGGAAACAGTGAAGGGGTAGAAAGGTGGATCTTTTCCTACTAAAACCTTCAATTAACTGGATGAAACCCATTCAAATTGCAACTAACCTGCCTTATTCAATGCCTAATTTAAATGTTACTCTTGTCCAAAAAAACCTTACAAAAACATTTTGTTTGACTAAATATAAAAGTATCTTGGCCTAGCCAAGCTGGTAAATAAACCTAACTATCACAGGAACTTGTTCTAGGAGTTCGCTTTAGACCCATAGTGGAAGCACTCCTTTATATAGTGTTGTAGTTCTGGGCCTTATATCTTCTTGCTCTCATCTGCTTTGCTTTTGTTCATAACTATTGCTTTAAGCTTACTTTGATAGCTTGTTCTGTTAGGTCTTTGTACCCATTCTTATGGCTCTGGAATGTTCTTCAAAAGTCTCATGTATTTGGATGTAGTGGGATAATCGTGAAATTGTGTGCTGTTCGGAAGTAGCGTCTGGTTAGAAGGGAGAAATACTGGGGGCTTGACTTGAAGGGATTGTGTCAACTTTTTGAGGTTAGGGGGATACCCAGAGCAGAGCTGGCCTACCTGGCCTACAGATTGCTGATCTGAAGTGAAATAACAAACACTAGAGCATAAGTGGCTGTTAGTGTCTTGAAAATATAACTTGTTCCATGTAGTTTTGTAGATTACCTAGAAGCTACTTGGCTTCTTAGGATTTTTGTTGCATATTTCAGTTTCTGTAGTCATCAGTAGTAATTTTCACTGAATGCTATATTTGATTTTTTTACTTCTTTTTTTGTTTGTTTGTTTCGAGTTCATTTATTGTAAGGCTGTTCCTGCCCTGTTTGTTCTCTCATCTGTGTTTTGTGGAGAGGACTAATCATTAAATATACTGCCATTCTTTTGATAATTGAATGTGTGTGGTATTTATGACCTACAAACCAGCACTCTTATCTTACTACAGTATGCCTTTTATTCTCAGTGGCCTGTGGTTTTCAAATGCTACTGTTTTGAATAGGTATCTATAGAGTTGTTACCATGGTACCCATCCTGTAAACCAGCCATCCTAACTGATATAATATTTCAGTTAGCGTTATGATTGGAGCTTAGCATTTCAGAATGGACGTGATTTCTTGGGATTAATTCCAGATGTTATTTTTCAGCTAGCCACCTGCCAGTTTGGGAGAGGTTTCTTGCAGGTTTTAGGTCAAAAATGTATTTATCAACATTTTAAACCTCATTTATTAGATTTCCACTTGTTGGTATTTTTTCTTTAATGACAGAATGACTTGTTTTCCTCTTTAGAATAATTACAGAGTAGGAACAAATAATTCTAGCTTTAAAAACGCATGAAATTATTTTAGTAGCTTAAAATATTACAGAAAAGAAGTATCTATTTTCTCGTGATTTGAAGGGTAAATATAAATCAGGACATCTGTAGTCTCTAAATATAACTACTTTTAAAAACACATGAGAAATATGAGATAAAGTAAAATCTGATTCATCTAATAGTTTGCTCTGACATTTATTCTTATTTTTTCTCTAATAGATGTATATTAACATGGTTATTCTCTTTGAAAAAGTATATTCATTTATTTTTTAGTGTACTTAGCCTTTCAAATATGATTCCCAAAGTCTCTTGTGTATTGTAAAAAATGATTATTGAAACAGTTTAACTTTGAAATATAATATTTGGAATCTTTAAATGAATATCACCTTTCAAAACTGTAATACAATCTTATTTATGTCAGTCAAATCACAAATGTATTTTTCTAAGGTGGAGAGTATTTGATTTCAATATAATTATAGCAGAGTAATCAGTGTTTCAAAATATAGGTTTTTATAATGAGATTTCATATGGATATTAATTTAAGTTTTTTGTATTAGTATGAAGAGCAAATGGTTTCAAACTTTGGTGATGCAAAATGATATTTTTAAGGTAATTGTTTAAAACTTAAAGTCCTTTTTCTAAAAATCTATTATTGTAGATGGTAGGTTATCAGGCCCACCCACAAAAGCTTACTCACACCAGAGTGTAGTTGAAAATAATGTTCTAATAGTAGTTGTGACTATTTAGTTGCCCCCAAACCATTATAATTCTAATGTTCTTTATGTTTTTCTGGCACTTGGGTATAAAGGGGAAGTTTAACGAGGATATATAGATGTGAGTGTGTGGTAGCACTTATGGTAGAAGTGAGAAAATCTGTTGCTGATCAGTAGATAGGTTTGGATTAAAAAAAATTCATAAGCATCAAGGAATGAACAGAGGAGAGTTAGAGACTTTAACTAGAAAATGACTTTAGTGGGTCTGTAGGTTTAATGATGCACCTGTGATGCATGGCACCTGATCAGATGTTTGGTGATGTTAGCTGCTAAGATATAGAAAATCTTGTAATTGGGTGTTTATAAAGATTTAATATTTGCTAGGAATTAGATACTGAATTTCCATGTTTTAGGTTGGTCCAGGACGTTTTAGTAGTCTTTGTGTTTTAGAAATGTATTCAAATATTAATAGGAAGAACAGTCAATATTAAGTTCTTTCCAACTGTCTCTCTATCCAATATCCCAAATATAAACTGAGGAACTCTAAAAACTTTTAGGGAATAAATAGCAAAGTATAGATTATCTCAGTTTGGTGATAAACTCAAGAGTATAACACCAAAGGCATTGTCAATGGAAGGACAAAGACTGTAACCTTATTAAAGATTTCTACTTAGTGAAAGACATCATTAACAGAATCAAAGACAAGTTGGAAAGATACTTCATCAAACACAGTGTATAGATGGAAAATAAGTATGTGAAAAGATACGTTTATGTATTATTAGAGAATCACAAATTTAAGACAGTGAAATAACACTGCATATCTATCAGAGTGTCTAAATCCACATCACTGGTGACACCAAATGCTAACAGAAATATGAAGCTATAAAGCCTTGCATTCATTGTTAGTAGTAATGCAAGATAGCACAGCTATTTAGAAAACAGTTTGGCATTTTCTTAGAGTTAAACACAATTTTACCATCTCATCCAGCAAATATACTAAGTATTTACTCAAATGAATTGAAAACTCTCTTCACACTAAAATGTTCATGGGACTGTTCTAGCAGCTATACTCGTAACTGTCTAAATTGTAAGAAACAAGGTATCTTTCAGTAGATTAATGTATAAATACTGGCACTTCTTTACAGTGGATTATTGTTCACAAAGATAAAGAAGTGATCAATCAATCCATGAAAATACCTAAAGAACTTTACATTATTATTAGCAAGTAAAAGAAAACTAATCCAAGTCCTGTTTGATTTTGAATGGCACCATGTGTTTGTTCTTCATTTCTTTCATGGAAGGAAATATAAGTAGCACTTACTTCCTCAGATAATACGAGGAGAGCCCTATGGGCTGTTTGCCAAGTGTACACCTTTGCCTCACTTGTTAAACCAAAGAACCAAAGAATACACAATAGTCTGCTAGCAAGTTAAATGTAGGTGGTAGACCGTCTCATTCCAATCATCTTGGTCTTTTTTTTTTTTTTTTTTTTTTTTAAGAAAAGCGCAAAGCCGTCCTACTTCAAGATTTCTTTTCTTATTAGCTTCACGGATCATTCTCAGTCTGCGACCAACGCTAGATTTGACTTTTCTTCGTTTCACGGTAGTTGGGAAGGAATTGGAGGACTTAAGTGATGACTTGATTTAGGATGTCTTAGTAACTGATGAATCTGTTTTTAAATATTCTCAGGGACAAAATGTCTTTATTAGTGTCTTAAGTAAACACACATGATAACAATAATCTGTTTACCTCTTGTTTGATTCTGACCATATTTTGAAGAACAGTTGTTTTTTATTTTTCTCATAATAACTTTTCATGAATATGATTATTAATAAATTATTTTCCATGGTTAACAGCTTCACTTATTTTTTAAAAATACTTGTCAGGGCTGGAGAAATGGCACAGTGGTTAAAGCGCTTGCCTCACAAGCAGAAGGCCATGAGTTCAGTTGCCCAGCACCACATAAAAAGTCGGGCGTGGTGATGCATGCCTATAATCCCAGCATTTGGGAGGCTGAGGCAGGAAGATTACAATGAGTCCAAGGCCAGCCTGGGTTACATAGTGAGTTCAGGGCCTGGCTGGGTTTCAGAGTGAGACCTTGTTTCAAAATTTTTTTTTTTTCAATTTTTTCTTTTTCCTTTTATTATTATTCTTATGTCATGTCACAAAACATAGTTTTAGAAGAAGATTCCTGAGGGATAAATTTATTATTAAAATTATACATGTGCATTATTAATTCATTCATGCCTGTTCTAGACATTTGGTTTTTGTGGTAAATTAAGATTTATCTTCTGTCTTCATGGAGCTTAAATTTGAATGGTAGATTAGAAAACAAGTTAAATATACATATGCAATTTAATTTTAGTTACTAAATATATTACAAAGATATACAAAATAGTTTAAGGGGATAGAATTGGGAGTAAGAGGGATGTTTTGAAAAGAGCCATCAAGAGATTGCTTTTGAGGAGGTGTCATTTGACTTGAATGAAAGCAGGGTGCAAGATTTGGCTCCTGTGGTAGAGCATTGTTTCAGGTGGAGGGCACTAGTAATGAGGTGTTAGGCATGAGCATACTGGACAGGCTTGAGGAACAGAGTGAAGGCCTTTATGCCTTGGACAAACCAAATTTTGGGAAAAGCAGCAGAAACTGAGGTTTCATGAGTACGCAGGAGCAGGATCCTATCAATGCAAGAACTTTACATTACAATAGTAACTTTTGATTTTATTTCTATGTGTGATGGGAAGCAATAAAAATATGGTTAAATATGTAATATTTTATGTATATTTATAAAGATATTTCTCACTGTTGTGCATTGAATTAACAGAATTAGAATCCAAGAGCAGAAACTGAGAAACTAGTTAGGAGGCTGTTATATTTCTCCTGGCCTGTGATAGTGCCAATTTGATATAAGTTATTCTTCTTATCTTTCTGTTATTCTTTTTCTGTAGGGTAAATGTGATGGTTAGGAGCCTGAATTCCACAGCAGGGTGACTGGGTTGAAATCATGGAGCTATCATTTCCTGGCTACTTAGCTTTAGGCATGTAATTCAACCTTGTTGTCTTACTTAACTCATTTATTATTAATGGGCATGATAATAGCACCTCCATCAAAGGGTTGTCTTGGCTATATTATTGAAGCTCTTACTAAAGTCTTATCTGAGTTCTAGAATGAAGTCTCTTAATGGTACTGCGTGGAATTGTTCATGGATATTTAATTTATTATTCCTATTTTAATATATTATTTCCTGGTAAGTACATGTTTCTGGAAGTTGTTCAGTTAGAACTCTATCTTCCATTAAATATTATAATCTCAATGAGTTTGTATATGTTGTTTGTTATACTTTGTTTCTCTATTATATTTCTTTGTAGCTTGGAAGGCTTCTGTTTTTCATGCCTGTTTGGTCCTTTACCAGTATCATGCTTCAAATTTCTGTATGCACACTTTCACACTCACTTAAACATACATGCACACACATGTCCACCCATCAGAAACAAATTTATGCTGATAAAGACTTATAGAGCTGACAGTCTGAATTCTTGTCAAAAGGCACAACACCCCTGGAGTGGATGCAGCTGCCTCTTCTTTTCTTTGGGTGTTCAACAATACTCAACACCTTCGATATTGCTTTACTTGTTTTCTCATTGTTTTGGATATGCAAAGCACTTAAATGTTTACTAGTTTATGCATCAAATGAATTAGTCATCATGTTTTGAAAATCAAATATAAGTTATAGTAGTTATTCCTAGCCAGTTCTTAAAGTTTCTTTTCCTTTTAATGTGAAAATGCCCACAACTCTTTTTCTCTATAGTTGGTAATTGGAACTCGATAAGAAAGGATAGGCTAAGCAGAGAAGTCATACTGCTCCAGGCAGATTAAAAAAGGTATCTAGTTATGTAAGCCTATATAAAAATTGTATCTCCAGGCTAATATTTTTAAGTATGGTTGGGACAAAATTTGTATTATCAACAGATGTAGATTTAATTTAGTAAAGTCTAAAAATCTTGCTAGGAATTCTTTCTATTTTCTGAAATGCTTCTTATAATGATATTTATTTTTTACATACAAACACAAGCATGTATGTGTCCATTTTGTACATTAGAGAAATAGAGGCACATGATGGCTAAGAAACAAGGAGGAGCTCGAACAGCTAGTAGGGATGTCATGGTTCAAACAGCAGGCAGTAGGACCCCTGAGCACCTGTTCTGTACTGCTAAACTGTATTAGCTCCCTTCATAACTAACATAGCAGACTTTTTCTTTGTTAAAATGCCTTGAAAATATGAAGAAATATCTTACCCAGCTGTAGAGGAACAACCAACTGCATTTATTTTTGGAAATAATAAGGGAGTTGTTTTGCACTATACATAGCCTTCTACAAGTAGAGCAATTGCATAACATGCTCTATCTGTGTAAATTACACTTTTTTCACGATTCATTTAACTACTTGAATTTTGTATCATTTCCTTTCAACCTGAAGCACATCTGATGCAGATTTACTGAGACATTCACACTCTATTTTGGTTTTAGAAACTGCAGACCTCATTTACAAGTGCATGAACAAAATAGCCATTTAGAATTATTCCATCTTTTGTAAGTTTAACTTTTCTTTCACTTTGAAATTGAAACTAATACAAGGAAAAGCATTTGTGATACCACTGCTTTTATTATAACTGATGAAAAAATCATGGGCTGGCTATAGGAAAGCCACTGATGTGAAAAAGATCCAGAAATTAGGAGGTTTGATTGGTAAGGACCACCTCTCTTGACACATCTGACCAAGTTTCCTGTGAACTGCTTATTCCTTTTTTTTTGTCTCTGAACGGGAAATCAATGTGTATTTTTGAAACTGAATGCAGTCAGTCTGGTTTGATTTGCTGTGCTTATGCCCTGTAGTTTCTAATTCAAGGTGTAAAATTGTACTAGTCATTTACTGGGGAGGCTAAAAACTTAAAAGTGATTTGATTTTATATCCATTTTAGAGTAAGCAAAAAAGTAACTGGATATTAGAGCTCATCTAGTTCTTAAAATTCTTGAAGAACTATGAGCAGAATATCAAAACACATATATTCTTTGCCTAGGGCCTTGTAGTAGACATTTCTACTCTAAAAAATACTGTCTAGTCTATGTCTGCAACCTCGAGTTTAGTATTTTAACAAGAACAAAGTAACAAAATTAATAAACATATCCTTACAAATATAAAGAATTGATATTTTGATATTGTTGATGAAGTTTTTAAAAATAAAAATATGACATGGTACAATTGCAGTTCCCTTTGCTACCTCCTGAGTCATCCCTTCACTTTCCCTTACTTTTCAGATCCTATTCCATAAGAAATTAGTGTGTATCCCTCTAGTTCGTACTTTTGTCCATACCCTCAATCACTTTGAGAGTTTCTGTCTTTAAGTGATTAAACAAAGTCTGAAGTAGACACACCTTTAATACTTTAAATCTAGCCTGCCCACTAGGCCTGGTGCTGCAAGCCTATGATCTCAGCGCTCTGTGAGGCTAAGGCCGGAGAGTTGCAAGTTGGAGCCCAGCTTGGGCATCTTAAGGTCTTAATGAGAACTTGTTTCAAAATAAAACTGAAAATGTAGGCTGGGGATGATGCCTAGTGTGTTCTGCGCATGATCCCCAGTATCACAAGAAAAAGTGAGTGAGAGAGAGAGAGATAGAGACAGAGACAGAGACAGAGACAGAGACAGAGACAGAGACAGAGACAGACAGAGGCAGACAGATTGGGCTGTACTTCAGTGGTAAAAATACTTGCGTAGAATACACCAGCACTTGGATTCATTATCTAGTACAAAAAAAAAAAAAAAAAAAAAATCAAACTTCCTTCTTGCTTCAAATAAATGTTCAGTATTTTATATCCTCCTTATTTTTAACCTGTATCGAATCAAAATGTCTCAATTTTTAAAAAATATGGTATTTGAGTTGGAAGAGTGGTTCATTGGTTGGAGCATTTGCTTAGAAAGCTCAAGGCCCTGGGTTTGATTCCTACATAAACTGGGCATGATGCACACTTCTGTAACCTCAGCTTTTAGGAGGCCTAGGCAGGAGGATGACCATGAATTTGAGGCCTGGGCTACGTTTTGAGTTTAGGACCAGTTTTGACTACAGCAATACCTTGTCTCAGGGGGAAAAAAGTCGGTCGTGTATTGTCAGTATTGATGATCATTATTTTTTTCTTGCATCTGATTCTTCCTCACTGAGTATGTTATGCATGCTCAACTCTTAATATGTGTGAAAATTTCTTTGTCTTTATAATAATTTAGTTCTCTAGTACGGAGCCCTCAGTTTAAAATTCTCAGTAGATGGTTAGTTATCTTCAACAATTAAAAGATTTCATTTAAAGAGAACTGTGCTGTCAATCTAATTTTTACCAATTTAATGATGTTTGGATTTTCTGATTTTTCTTTTTGTCTTTGGTTCTATGGAATTTCATTACAGGGAGCCCAGATGATTTGTGTGCTTGAAATGCTTCTGTAATATAAATGTAAAATTCCTCAATCTTAGGAGTCTTTGAACATTAAGAAATATAAGACATACTGTATAAGTATTACCCCTATACACCCTTCTCACCTAATGGGGCTACTGTTTAATGAATAATGCATCTTTGCATTCTTGCATTCCAAATCACTTAATTTCTCTCCATGTTTTTTATCATTTTTCATTCTGTACTGTGTATATACCTCATCTCTCTTTAGCTGAGTCAGAATTGTAGTTCTATTCTTTTAATAATTTATATTTCTTGGGTTTCTTAAAATTCTCTTTTTCATATTGTTTTGTTCTTGACTTGCATGCCCTGTGACACTATATATATATATATATATATATATATATATATATATATATATATATATAACTTTCCGAGTCATGGTCTTGCTTTCTAGTCCAGGCTGTTCCTGAAGGGCCCAAGCTGCCCCTGGACTCATGGTAGTCCTCCTGTCTCAGGCTCCTGAGTGCTAGGATTACAGGCATGTGCCACCATGCACAGTTCTTGGGTGTGATGATTAACTTAGGGCTTTGTACTTGCTAGGCAAGTGTTCTAACTTACGTGCTATTCCTCCAGACCCTGTAACAACCTTTCAAACGTGTTTATTTTGATGCTCAAATTGTTTCATTTTTCTCAGTTATAAATTCTTCCTTTCATTAGTAGTTGATTCTTCCTCTTGTTTCTTACAAAATTATTTTTATTGTGATTATCAATGTAGATTTTTCCCATTGCTGTGCTATGTATTGATCTTTGTAATATATTCTGAGACAAATTTAATTTGATTTTTCTGAATTTAAATTCATCTCCCGATTTTATTGTTTTCAAATTGAGACGTTTAAGGTTTAAAAATATGAATAATTGTTATCACATTGACCCCTATATATTGCTATCAGTGTTTTTCTTCCTCTGAAGTCTAGATTTACTTTGTAAAGACTGATGTCACCGTTGCATAATGAACATAACTGAAAACTTTTCTTCACTTGTATGTATATTTAGTTTTGTTCTTCATCATGCCGTCATTATCTCATTGTTTGTTGTTGTGTGAATATCAGCTTTCTCTTCCTTTATCTCCTTTTCACTTATTTGCTCTCCTGCTTGACTTTCAGTCAGATTGTTTTCCAACTGCAATACCTGGAGTCTTTTTCTTGAACATGTTTGTTAAAGCTAAAGACAAATGGAGGAACTCTAATTATAAACATATTGTGAAGTACTGTGTTATACAGGCAGATTCAGGATAATCAGATGAAAAATGTAACTGATTAGATATACAAAATCATGCCAAAATATGGTGGATTATCATCAATAGAAAGGGTAGTGATGGGCAACACAAATGATGTAATCTTACAGAAAGTAAATAATATGACTTTATTATTTTGCTTTTTGTAATAATCTGAAAGAGGTAAAACTGATTGATCTGAGTTTTTAAATTTTTTTCTCTTCTACTCTCTGATGAAGTTACTAATAACTGAAATAAGAATAAAAGATGAACATCTGGAGAGAATAAAGGAAACATGGAGTCCAAAGTGTACCAAACAGATTGTATCATTAACCACCAGTGACCCAAGAGTTGGCTCGGTGTATTTATAACTAGGCACATTTGTTTATTGTTGAATTTCTAGAAATTAGAAACAGTTTTTCATATGCACTTGTTCACATGCACATACACACATACACACACATTTCATTATGTTGGTATATGGTTATCATAAATTCATTGTTTGTGCTACCACTAAACAAAATCACAATGGTGTGTAATTAATAGCCAGCTGTGAAGGATGGTTCAAAGTATAGATGAAAAATTTGTTGGTCATCACTACCTTCACTTACTAGATTTCAGCAGAAACTGCCACCGTTTGGATTTGCCTCTTTAAAATAAGATTTTCTTAAATTAAGAGCATTCCTACTATTTCCTACACATCAATGTTACATATTTGGTCTTGATTGCTAGCATTTTGTAAGACAAATTATTTCACATGTGAAATCCCCGAATATGTATTTCTAATTCCAGTCTTGTTGCTAACCTTGTAACCTCATGGGCAAGTTAGTTATACTCTACATAACTCATAACTTAGGGTATAACTAAAAAGAGGGTGTCAGGTCACTTGTTATAAATAAAGTTTTATTGGAAAACAGACTTTAAAGAGAGACAGGAGAAGTCACACCACCTCAAAGCTTATGAATCAACTTGCCAGAAACTTTATTAACAGTTAAGTTTATTGTGTTCCATCTTTCCTCCTACATTCTAGAGCTAAGACTTTAACTGAGCCAAGCCAAGAATTTATGTTTCCCCTGGCACAACTAGTTGAATGATTGAATGAATGATGTTAGGTAGTAAAACATGCTGGAATATCTGTCTTGCTATGCAAATTGTAGGTTCACCTTTCTTGCTTGTGTTATTTATAAACCAGCCTTCTTGTCTTACTGTACAATGCCAGCCCTTCTATAAGGTAGGCAGATGGACTCACAGTACCAGTCTCTCCATGCCTGGGGGCTTGTTGCTATGTTTCAGTTAGTTATTTTCAGGAGATATGGAAGTCCTTTCTCCTGCTACAGCTGAGGATAATAGCCATCTGTGTCATTACATGTAGATTAAGGTATGAAAGAAATGAGCATAAATATAAGAAAAGTTTAATGATGTGTGGAAGTGACAGGGAATTCACAAACATCTGGTACCAAAATGCAAAGCACCAATCAGTCCTTCACTGAGTTTGTGCCTCTGCAGAAGAACTTCTTTTTGCAATATGGATCTCAAGTTTCCTACAATGGGTAGCTTGTGTTTTCTGTTTTACTGACAAACTTCTGAATTCCTCAGCAGGGACTATCATTATTTTTTCCTATGCAATATTATCATTTTAATCACAAGGGTGGTATCTGGAACTTTTAAACATATAGCTTTATCATGTTTTCTTTATTTTGATTCATTTTGAGCCAGATTTTATTGGATAAAATGAGTAGCCACTGTAAAAGAATAAAAATTATTTTATTGATGTATTTTAATTTTATGTATTAATGGAGTTCAGTATATTTCCATAAGGTATAATGATACTTAAATTTTTACTGAAATCCTTGTCAACTTTTATCTCATTTCTTACTAGTTTCATGTTGTATCTCCTTTCTTAAACTGACTGTGTAATAAAGTCATCTAGTAAAACCTAGACATTTTTAAGTTCTGCTTACTGGAAAGTACTGTTTTCTATAATTCTGTATCCCAAGGTGGTGGAGATGATGAAGACGACCTCCTTCCTACTTCCCTGCATTCCTTTCTCGGGAATGTCTGGGCTCATTGTGCCAAAATCTGAAAATGCTACATAGTGAAAGGATCCAAGAGCAAAGTTATTGTTATATTGTTACATTAAGTCAATTTCATATTCTAAGTTAAAAAGTTTTTAATTTCCAAGTGATTCTTCTAAAACAAAACTTGTGGATTAAGTGTATTTGAAGAAGCAGTGTTTTAAAAATTAAGAGGTAGACTTTGTCACCAGAGTACCATGTTGATTTTTGACCTACATTTATTTACCACTTATTTGGCTCTGTGTTCTTGCTTCATTTTGACTGTCTAATCTTTAGTTCTTTCATCTCTCAAATGGAATTAATAATATACGTACCACTGGATTAAAGTAATGTTATACCTAGGAGGGCTTCATATAATACCTGACATGTATGACTCATGACCAGCCCAAGGACCACAGTTTTCTGCCCTTGATTTTTAAAATATTGTAATGAAAACTTTTTAAAAGGAAGTTTTAATGATAACATATGGACATTAATTATATTATTTATTTTATTTGCTGTGCAAGGCAATCTCCTTTCACTCAAGAAAACAAGGGGAAAAAACAGTTGACTGCAGCTCAGATGTGGCTGAATAAATAAGAAATACATGGTTAAAACCCTAGTGTTGAATTATTCAAATTCATTACCAGTTTTACTTTCTGTCTTGTAGTTTCTGAAAAACATTTTGAAAAAGTTATAAATCATACAGTTTCCATCTGGAAAGTTTATATAGTTATGCTAATGAAAATATGTAAGTCTATATAGAAATGCCATGAGCTCAGCCTCTATGAGCCAAATATTTGAGAAATACTTTGAATTGTACATAGCTCTAGAGCTCTTATAGCAAATCTTCTAATATGTTTTTTATTCTGATAAATATTTTTTAGTTTGAGATGTTTCTGTCAGGATGGTGGATGCTTGGAAACATCAAATGGCAATTATGGAATTTTAAATATGTTGTCAGCATAATTAAACTTTGAAGTAAAAAAAATTACATTGAACTAAAATATCCTGAATAAATAAGAAAATATCCTAGAATTTTATAATGATATTTTTGATTTGTATAGAGATCAGACAATTGTGCTATATGATTTTTAAAGAGGTCATACTTATTAAACAACATTTAGACTGTGCATTTTATGAAATTATCCTGTGGTGTTGCATTTTTGGATGTTTGAGGTGGAGTTTGGTATAGATAAATATAGAGAAATATGGGGCAAACTAAAAAAAATTAAATGAAACAAGATTCCCTACTCTAAAATCTTTTAAATTGGAAGTTATAAATTTTATGAACAACATGTTTATAATAAAGTATCAACATAATATAACCTTTTATGGGCTGGGAAGTATGACATTTTTCTAACTCCAAATTGATACATATTAATATGCAAAATAATAGGCAGCCATTATAGCATCTATTTTAAGGTTAAGTTAAAATATCTGTACTGACCATCTATTGTAGGTCAGTTGACCCTAGCATCATCTTTTTTTTCTGACATGAATGTAAAATATAATAAATAGGAGGAATCATTTTTCTGTTTGGTTTGATGCCATAAATTTTCTACAATTAAGACTTAGGAATATAGGTGTGCTGATGAAAACATTTGCCTGCTTTATAAAATGAATATTTCTGATATGAATCTGGAAGAGATCTTCCAGATCTACTGTAGAATGCCTTTTTGATAGGCATGCTTGAGTTCACAATTAGATAATTCAGACAGGGGGTTTGGGTTGCAGTTCATTGAGTCTATTGGACTGTGATATAAGAGGTCAGAGTTGTGTCCCCGTATAGACGATCGTAGCAGATTGACCTTCAGGGAGTCTGGTGAGAGTCTACTGATATCATCACTGATAGAGAAGCCCGGTGTTAAAGTGAAACCAATATCCTTCCGAGAACACAGAAGATTGCAGCAGTAGGACCCGGATTCCAGCAGTGGTCAGAAGTCCTGGCAGGCACATTGTAGTAGTGGTAAAGCTGACTGGCGGCAGAGACCCATCCTTAAGAAGTCTGGCTTAACTCAAGAAGTGAAGTCTGCTCTTTGGGTCTTTTACATCACTAGATATGCTTTTGGGTGGTAGTAAGTGCAAACCATTCAGCTAATTAGGAGTCTGGGGTTGCAAATATGACTGGTGTTTCTGCTCACTGAGAAATTTACATAGGGGGAAAAAATGTGTGCATAGATGTTTTTGTCTTCTGTGTAGGAAATGTCAATGGAAACCACAAAGGTAAATGAACAAGCAAAAGGAGAAACAAGGAGACTTAAGAATGAACAACACTAGTTACATATAAATATGGGAGAAGTCATGGATATGATAATAAACTTTTCAACATCAGAAGAAATTATTAGCTACCAAGAAGTTTTGTGTTCACAAAAGTCAATAAGAGCATAGCAGAACACTCTGAAGAATTGCTTTGAGTAAAAAATCACTAGTGAGATTACACGGTGTTTAAAATGTTAAAATTTTTGTTTATCTAATGCATTGTAACTGCTTATGAAATTGTAAGTGTAAACTGTTCTTCTGAAGTAACTGTTATAAGTTGCTTTCTCCAGTGTATCACAAAATGCACAGCGTTCAGTATTTTGAATGGTTACCTCGCAATTTGGCCATGGCTTGCCATTTTATTCTGCATCTCCTGAAGTCATTCAAATACGATGTGGATAATACAAATGAGTCCCTTGTAAGCCTGTCTAATGAGTTGTTTCCTCAGTTGATTGCAGTGCGTGCGACAGACTCAGCAAAAGGAAATTAGGCCCTGTGATGGAATTATAAATCATTTTCCTGAGATGAATAAGAAAGAAGGTACCCTTAAATGAATGAGAGACCTGGGAGTCTTAAAAGCAAGAACAAACCTGATACTTTAAAATTCTCATGTGATACCTTTGATGCATTGCTTCCATAAAATATTTTAAATCTTTTATAAATATTCCTTAATTTTGCTTACTTTCAGGATTTCCTTTATAAAACTTTATAAAATACCACTTTAATATATTTATCTTATCAATCAGTGTAATTTATTCATTGATTTCTAAATGAAACTTGTTTTGAGTGAAGTTGATGCTTAATGAATTATGTTTCAAATCCTCACATTTAGTTATTTAGAGATAGGGCCTAACTCTGTGTGTATTTTTACATATCTTTTAATATTTATTTATTTATTTAGAGACAGAGTCTCAATCCTTAGTCCAGGCTGGTCCTGAACTCACTGTGTAGCCCAGATTGGCCTCAAACACACGACATTCCCTTGCCTCAGCCTCCCAAGTGCTGGAATTACAGGTGTGTCCCCCAATAGCCATCTTATGTGGTGCTGGAAAATCAAACCCAGGGCCTTTCACTTGCAAGGCAAGTGGTCTAACTGCTGAGATACATACACTTACAGCCCCAAATCCTCATATTTTAAAAAACAAAAATTTTGAAATAGCAGCATTTCATATTTTAGGATATCTTCATAAAAATTAAAATTCAAAATTTGCTACATGCAATTGAAAGATATTAATACTATAGTGCACTTTTATGTGTTTTCCATGTGTATATCTGTTTGTGCATGTATGAATGAGTTCATAGCCCTTATTTAAGGACAAACACAATGTATAAGTTCTCTTTCTTCAGTAGTCCTAATTTCCCCTCTCCCCAAGTAGTTTTTATGTCTTGTGATTTTTCAGGTCATTTTAGGAAATAGAAAGGCTTATGACCTTAAAATCTAAGCACAGTCTCAGTGTAGTACTTACTGTGTCTGATAGGGCAATGTAAGAATGAAATCTTGGACTTCACTTAGCTGAATTTTCCTCTCTCCTGGGTTGGTGGCTAGTTTCCTGACTCTGTGGAAGAAGCCAGCCCCAAATGCATCTCTTCTTGTTTGCTGCTTACTGTTTCTTCCCTCCAGTGTTGAAACCCCTCCAGTGGGGCAGTGGTGTGGAAGACCTGAAAAGCTAGAGAGGTTTTATCTCCCTGATGTTGTCTTAAACTTATGGTTAAAATTGATTCTCTAGCTTGTGAATGCTTTCTCCTTCATCTTTGAATCCCTTCTTTCTGTTGCTTTAACGTAAGGAAAACTTACCTTGATTCTAGGTATCTGTTTACTTCTCCTTCAGTTACTCCCCAAAGTAATCTGGGAGCGAGGTCCTCTGTGGTCAGGGGTTGGCACTCCTCTTAGTAGCGAGAAAGCATTTTTAGGAGACTACAGGAAAGAGACAAGTCCAAAAGTTTCTGAAGAGAGTCAGTGTAGTTGAATCCCAAGGTAAAAGCAGAAAACAGCATTATAAGAGTAGAGGAGAATGCCTAAGATTCTCTGGATTTGCCTTGAAAGACATGGAAAGGAAGCCAGACTGTAGGGCCTGAAGGGCATGGAGACAGGAGACTGAGACTATTCATTTGAAGACATGGGAAGATAAATATTATAATAAAAAGAATAAGTAGTAAAAGAGTAATTGCAAAGGAAGTATTTTCCTTAAATGAGATACTGTTAGTATTTAAAAGAGTTAACAGTATGTGAGAAATAAAATTAATGAAACTAAAAAACTATTATTAAGAAGTTAAAATGTGAGTTGGGAGCAAAGAGTGTCTTGGACATGAGCACACAAGATTTAGAGACTAAGGGAAGTAATAGTTAGAAAGGAGTTGAGCACTTTCTTGGGTGAGGGGAGCTTTGGAAACGAGTGTGCCATAAACTATACAACCAGAGGCCCTATGTTTTGGAGTTAAGCAATGAGAATTTATTTGGCTAGAAAGTGAGGAGGAACTAGTATTGGTTAGACACTACAGAGTCTAAAGACTGAGAATCTAATTAATTATGATATTAGATTATGGAAAGACATTAGCAGCTCACTATTTTAAATTCTGCCAGACAAGTTTTTATTTCCACTGTACATGCATTCTGTTTTCGAAATATTAGAACCAGACATTAAGACAAAATAATTTCTTTAATTAGTCATTGTGGATTTTAAGCCAATAGAATATGGCATAATATATTTATTTTACCAAAATAAAGTATCATGCATTTAAAGTAGAAAGTCATGCAGTTTTAAGTGATGAAGGCCAATATTTTCTCACATCACTCCAGTAGAGTATAGCGGTTGAGAAGAAATTTCACTTCTGTTACTTATTATTCAATCTTTATAAAACTGCATTTCAGTTTATTCTTTATACGTATATGCATTGTTATGTGGCAAGGAAATTCATGATTAGAGATCTCAGCTGGTGTGAGGTTACATACTTGAAATAACAGCACTCAGGTAGGCCCAAGCAGGAGGGTCATAGGCTGAATCCAGCCCAGGCAACTTAGCAAACTTCCTCCAGAATAACAAATTAAGGGTGCTGGAGTTGTAGCTCAATGTGTAGGCCCACGATCATAAGACCAGTGCAAATACCAGCGGGAATATTCTTCAAAGCAGATGTTATAGTAATTGTTTTACAATTAAAAAGAATAGAATATCTAGATACTATTTGACACATTAAGTGAAAAAAGGATTCAAAATGTCAGTTCAATAGTTATTATAAACTTTATATCACTTCAAATGGGGATAAAGCCCATTTATACCTGCAGACATCATATTAGATAAGGAAAATTAGCAATTTTTATTGCCTGATGCTTCTGATGCTAGGGTTCCTCAAGTGATTCCTATTATACACTCCAAATTAAAAATACAAGGATAATTCGTATGTTTAAACTGAAAGAACAACTGAAACAGTGAAATGAATATCAACTAACTTTATCACACCTCCCTTCTCAGGCCTAAGAAAGAAAGGAGTAAACAAAAAAGGTTGAAGATACTACCATTATTTTCTAAGCTTTCCCTAATATATTCATTTTAATTGATAGTTTAAAAAATAGTCACAATTGTGAGTGAAATTAAAAAAAAATCCTCACGAGAACTAGCACACTGAGACCAGATACAGTGACGTGAGGGCTACTGCCATAATGACTTTCTGTTTGTAATTTAATGTGATTGGGGCATTAAATCTGTCTATTCTTAGAATTTTAATTTCCAACATACCTTCTATCTTTAGATACATCCTTTCTTAGAGAAAAGCATTGTGGAAGGCACTGCCGTTACAAAACATTTTCTCTTCTCAACCCACTTTTAACTCTTTATTGTCCCCTAAAGAATCATACTTATAGGTCACAAGAATTGAGGTGTTTCGAGAAAGCAATCTTATGTTCAGAAAATTGTCATTCAAGTGGATATGACAGCTTTCCTTTGCTTAAAAAAAAAATCAAACTCTTTGAGTATCTTAGAAATTCTGGAACACTGGAAATTTGTTAAAATTTAGTTGTAACAGCAAGGAGGATTTTAAATAAACATTACACTAATGTTACTATTTAGTTTTTCCTAATATATATTTTCAGTTTTTAAAAAGTATTATAAGCATCAAATGTCTAACTCCCTTGTTGTCTACTCGTCCAACCTCTACACTTCCATTTTAATTAATCCTCTAGTGTTAACCTTCCTCCGGTTTATGGTATAATAGGTATTGTAGACCAGTTCTTTAATATTTTGTGTATTAAAGGACATATGAGTATGAATGTTATATATTCAAGGATGTGAAAATTTGAACTTTTCACAGTTTCTGTTTTGACTTCTGCATTTTCTATTTGGACTAAAGTGAAAACTTGTATTCTTCTTTTTCTCTCTCTCCTTTTCACTTTTTGTTTTTAGAATATTTATTTATGAATATTTTTCTTTTAGAACCCTAATATTTTAATAGACATATGATGCATATTAACTAGCATAATCTTTCTTTATTTCAAGACAGGGTCTCAGTGTGTAATCCAGGCTAGTCATGAACTCATTATGTAACCCAAGTTGGCCTCAAACTCATAGCAGTCCACCTGCTTCAGCCTCCCAAGTCCTGGGATAACAGGTGTGCATCACCACACCTGGCTAATTATTATGTGGTGCTGGAGAATCAAACCCAGGACTTTATGTGTGCTAGGCAAGGTTGTTAACGACTGAACTATGCACCTAGTACCCTAGCATAATCTTTCTGAGAAGTGTGTAAAAGAAAATAGCAGTTTGTTAAATATCTATGCCAAAAATAACAATGTTGTTGTCATAGGACTGAAAATGCATGTAGTTTATGTATTAAAGATTTATAAAACAAATGTTATTTTCATTTAGATTGGTGTTTTTCCCCCATGGGAGATTTCTTTTATTGTCACTTAGCATGAACCAAGGCAGGGGATTAACTGGACTGAAAATACAGACATTGAAGCTTGAATAGCATGAAGGACAAGCAGATATGTATCGAATTACATGTGCAAGTAATGATATGGCTGTGACCACTGCATTCAGTGAAAGTGTAAGTTTGCATGATTGCTTATAACATGGAATTATCTAGTCAGTAAGGATAGGGAAGATCTTACTGAAGAACTCATGCTTGAAATCCTGCTTGTAGGATGACATATTGGAGTTGGCTGATGAATAGTAATATTACTCCAGAGAGATGTCCTGTAGCAGGAGAAGTGCTCATGAAAACATTGTCTTTTTACTTTGAACCTACTTTTTTTTAAAAATGATTTTTCTGTCAATACTTTTGTCTAATACTGTTCTTTTAAATAGGCATGCTGGATACAGTCCAATTGGTTCCTCTAGAAAGTCTATGTTAATTCATGTTAGGGAGCCATAGTGGGTATCACAAGCCTTACTATTAACTTAAGAATTACCACTACTTACAACTATAGCCTGAGCCATTTATGTAAAGATCAGAAAACACTGTTGGACATCAGCTTAAAAGTTGTTTAGTGCAAATACTCTCCTCAATCCTAAGAAAAGAAATTAGGATGCTCTTTGCTATTTTAACCTTTATTTGATTTCCCAAGAATGACATGGAATTATGTTTATTAGTTGTCTAATTTAAAACTATTGGGTTAGATTGTCTGTCACATAACTTTTTTTCTGTTTCTATATTTAATACTTTGAAAATTCAGAGTTCATTTTAACATGTAAACATTATAGTGAGGCAAAAATTCACAACTTTAGACTCTAGATTGTGGAGATTTTTCACATCATTTTCTTCATATAAAGTTAAAATACAAATAATTTTGACTTTAATTAATATCGAATCAGGTATAGCACATCTGTGTGCCAAACAAAAGTATGCAAGTCTAATCTAGAGATGTTATGCAAAAATTAAAAAGAGTTGGGTCATATATATATTTATAACATAAATATATTCTTACATTGAGGTAATGTTATTTTCTTTATTTGAGATTTATATTTTTTATACTCAGAATTGAACCTAGAGGCTTTACACTGAGCTACATTGCCAGCGCTCAGATGATTTAAATAATTATGTTGAGACAGATTCTCACAATGTCCTTAAGTAACCCAGGCAGGGTTAGAACTTGAGATCTTCTTCCTTCAGCCTCTCAGATTGGTAGGATTACAAGCATGTGTCACCATACCCTGCTTATTTGAGTTTTGAAACTCTAACTATTCTGTTGGATGGAAAAAAAGCCATTCAGGTGTTAGTCATTCAGTTATTTTCTCATTAAATTAGTCAATTTATAAGTTTCTGTGAAAAAAAATGCAAAATGTCCTACAGTTCTGACTGCTGATGGTAGTTTTCTTTGTCTAACCATGAAGCTTACTGAGTCTGTATATTCATCCCTAAAATTGTTAGCTTCGGTCCCTAGTGTATTGACTTCCTCTGATATTTTAGAAAACTGTACTGCATACATTATTGATAGGAAAAATAAATCTAGAGAATTAGTATACAGAGATTCAACACTTCAAATTCAGAACTGCCGGTGTAAGGCACCTTTCACTAACAAGTGAAAAGGGGAATGCATTCACATGCTGTAGAAGGCTAACAAACACATACGTTGTGCAATATCATTTACTCCATGTCAATGGTTAGGTGTATTTCTGCAGCACTTATCCTCAGAATACAGTCCAGAATGAAAAATCAGATTAAGTGTAAGATATGGGTGTTTCAAAATTAGTGGTGATTGATATTTGGCACTTCTCTCTCTCTCTCTCTCTCTCTCTCTCTCTCTCTTGAGATACGGCCTTTCTCTGTCTCAATTGTCCAGGTTGGTCCTGACTTCATTGTTGAGCCCAAACTTGCTTCCCATTCATAGAAATCCTCCTGCCTCGATATCCGGACTTCTGGAATTACGGGCATGCACTACCTTGTCCAGCTATTGTGTAGTACTGGGGAATTGAACCCAGGGCCTCATGCTTCCTAGATGAGCACTCTAATCACTGAGCCATGCCTGCCGCCTCATTATTTTCTTTTATGTAGCCTAGTCAGATTTTGTTTGGAGGTGAAACTTTAATATATCTTTGCATAGTGTCATTAGAAAGCTTTCCTGTATGTTATTTTTAATAAAAATTCTCCATTTACTAAATAAGCTGCACCATTCTTTGGATATGAGATTAGGCTGTCAAAATACGTTTTTAAAATTTTACTAGTCACTTAGGATTCAGTAGCCTTTCCATTCTTCATTAGCTTAAAAAGAAAGCACTGATCAACTGAATTATTATTTTTAATTTCTTTTGTTACTCTGACTTAATACCCGATGGGAGACATCTTCCTGAAGGCAAACTATTATCAAAAAAAATTGAATGATTTGTCTTGGTGGCTCTTTGTTCTGACTTCGGTCTTCTTTTTTATGATTGCACAGAATTTTTGTAAATGCAATGACTTTTTAGTTTGTTCTCTGTACCATTCAAAATTCTAAAATTTGTTTAGGGAATTTTTATGTTATTGTCCTCCAAATTCCTTTCAGCAATCTGACTTGTGGCAGGTAACATTAAAAATGTTGTCTCAGTATCACTGACAGAATTTAGTTGTCTTATAAATAGAATCTAAGCAGCGATTTGGTGCACATGATTTGCTATGGGAGGGCTCTGAAGGAGAAGCCAAGGGAGGAGAGCAGCACAAGGCAGCTAAAGAGCTAGGCAAGGGCGTGGTCTCAGATACATGTTCCAGCAGGGGGTTCTTTGAATTGTCCTACAGAGTTGATTCTACATTGAGACATAAATGTGCATCTTAATACTCATATAATTTAGTCCCTGGTTGTAGAGGAGGGCGATTTTTCAGAAAAAGGAAAGCTGAGAGCCGTTAATAGTGTATTATGTGTCAGAGTTCTTGTATCTCATTAATTATTAAACAAGACAACATCTCCAGTATGCCAGGAACTGTGATTGAGTAATGACAATGAAAGATGAAGTTATTTCTGTCAGAGGAAATAAACTAGTAAGCAAAGAATTATAAGACGGTAGTATGAATTCAAATAAGAGGCAGAGTACAAGCCTAAGATATAGCTGTTATTTGAGCAATAGTAATAAAAATAAAACTTTTCCTAGGAAGAAGGTGTGAAATTTATAAGTATACACTAAGAGAGTGATGAGGGTAAGGGCCAGGAATGGGCAGTAAAATATCTTCCAAAGATTCATCCTTGTTGATGAGGTGAGATAGCCATAAAGGAGATACTCAGGTTTAGGCCATGACAATGTGTTCTTGCGCTATAAAAGATAGAGTTCTTTGGCTGCAAACAATAGAAACTAGTCTTGCTAACAAGGCCACAAAAAAGTGATGGGAGACTAAGTTGCTCACTGACTCCAGACTTAAAGGAAATTCTTAGATACCAAATTAAATAGGAGCAGGCACCAGTCTTATGTTTGATCAAGGCATCAAGCACAAATGAAAGCCTTAGCAGGTTCTTGGTAGGAGAACGTTAGTACAATGCCTTAGCCCCAGCTTTAGGCAATCTTATACTATTCTACTCAGGAATTTTATTCGAGGGAGAAGAGTCACTTTTACAAAAATGAGCATGCCATGATTGAGGGTCCTGTGACGCATTTAGCCAATGGGAGTGTTCCAAACTTTCAAGGAATATCATGGTACTGATACTGAGGATATAGGGATAGATTATGGGCAAACAAAACTGTATTCAATGGGATTTTGATTTTACCTAGAAAGTGAAGATGACAAGATATATCCTTTCTGAGAATTGGAGGAACAAGGAGGTTTGGTCCAGTCCCAGCTTAAGCAGGGAGCTAAAAGGTAGACAGTGGCAGCAAGGTCCAAGCTAAGATCTTTTTCCTAAATTTATTAATGTGTACATGCGATACACAGTGGTTACATTGAGCTGGAGTATTTTGTGCACACATGTATTGCTTTCACATTACAGCCCCTCCCCCTCTCTCTTTTTGGTCCTCCCATTCCCTTCCCATCTTCATCCCCCTGACTCTCCCCTCACATCAGTTTGGTTCCAAAAAGTGGATGTATTCTGAGTTTAACCTTCTGAGTGTGATTCACTTCATTAAACATGATGTTCTCAAGTTGCATCTGTTTAACCACAAAATCTCAAATTTATCTTTCTTTATAGAAGAGTAATACTCCATTGTGTACATATACCACAGTTTCTGTAGCCATTGGCTTGTTGATGGATATTTCAATGTCTTCTACAGCTTAGCTATTGTTAGTTGTACTGCTGTACACATGGGTATACATGTATCTCTGTTATACATTGCTGGTAACTCTTTTGGAAAGATACCCAAAAGAGGTGCCACTGGAAAGAATGGAATATTTATTTTCATCTTTTTGAGGCATCTCCATACTGCTTCCCATAGTGGTTCTATCAGTTTATACTCCCATCAGCAATGTGAAAGGGTTCCTTTTTCCCTGCAACTGTGGCAGCGTCCCAAGCTAAGATCTTGGAAGAGAACTGAGAAGGAAACAGGAAAGACAAGATTAACATTTCCATGTCCAGAAGGGAAAGAGCAGGATGACAATGGCAAAACTCAGCATGTGGAATTAAGTATAACAGTGGTCAGATACAAGACTACCAGTGTGAAGCTGCGTAACATATTTGACTAGGAATGGAACAGACCAAGATGAAGGTGAGGGTAGTAGGAATGAAGAGAGAAGATAGATTTCTCAGAGCCAGACTTTGTTCTGGACCTGCTTCTGTGACCCAAGCAGTGAGAATTGAGGAGGAAGCTTAGAGCATAACACAATTAAATCCCCAATATCAAAATCAGAGAAACCCTCTGGGATCATCCAGAGTGGCTTTGGCTTCTGTCGTTTTTGTTGTTCTGTTTGTGAGATCTATCATCAGAAACCTGATTGTTTTCATATTGAATTTGCTTTCATAGAAGAATATATTATTACCAAGTATATCAGTCAGCTTTCTCATCACCAAGACAAAATAACCAACACCCCCAATTTAAAGGAGAGACTTAATTTGGCTAAAAATTAATATGAATACTTATCACTGCTTCTACCTCCCTTACTCCTTTTAAAAACTTGATTAGAACATGACCTTTAAAAATGGCAGTTCAGCTGTTAAGTTCTTGATTAAGGAATTGTAGAAAAATAATGTTTTACTTTGTTTTCTTAGTATTCCCAAACAGATAATTTGTTACCTTATTACCTTTTTACTTTCTTATTACATTTTGTAATTGGTCTTCGCATGTATAATATTTTATGGAGCCCTCAACTTGTAGTAATGAAATAATGATGATGATGTTAACCCCTTTGCCAAAGAGTAATCTGAATCCAATAAAATGAAATAATAAATGTAACAAACAATAGGATTTCTAAAAATGGTCCGATTTAAAACCAGCAATTGCTTTGCTGCTTTAAATTTTTTGTCTCTCTTTGAGTTCCAATTGATTGTCAGTAAATAGCATGATTGAAATGAATATTTATTACCTAATTGGAAAATAACATTTATATAATAGTTTGACAACATTTTACACAGTTTTAAAAAGCTACACATACTTTATTTCTGGCACTACTGTATGCAAAAAATTAAATGACAGATGAATTCAAATGTGTTTGAAGACCTATGTGCTATCAGATTACAACAAAACTGCATAACCGCAACATACTGAAAAATAGATGCAGGGCCTGAGCCATCTGTCTGATATACTGTGCAGCATTCTTTTTCTGGACTCTCTAATTGCATATCTTCTGCTGTAGATACATCAAGAGAGATGCTTGAAATTTAAATCCTAAATTTGGAAAATGTCTACTATGTATTGAACTGTTCGCATCTATGTATTTAAAAAAGTATTTTTAGTTTTATACTGCAGTCCTTGTTTTACCTGAACTTGTTTCCAAGGAATCTGAATAAAATTAATTACCACACTTTTTTTTCCAGACTGCTTTATAGTCTACTCATGTAGTAGGTGATTGTTCTAACTATAGGATAAAGTCACTAATGATATTTTTACATATGCTAGATGTCCAAAGGTAAAATAGCTAAAACATATTAATGATTTAATACAAGCAACCAAAATATTTCCACTAGCATTTTTAATCTAAATGATAAAAATAATAGCTTCTGAAACAAAAACTTTCTCAAGCTTAGAAAATGAGCGTTGAACAAAAGGTATGTTTTAAGCTTTCCTTATTAGATTCTTCTATATATTGATAATATATAGGATAATTAAAATGTTTTTGGTAAAGTAAAAAGTTTATTCAACTTAGAAAAATGCTAGAAAAATGCTGACAATAAAAAACTTGTGAAGTTTAAGGAAGCTGAATTTCCTCAAAATCATACTTTTTTACACAGTAGTATTAAGTTAGCTTCTTGGGAATATCATTGGCACAAATTTGTACCAAGTACCTTTTCTTGAGGTTTACTTTAAATATACTCACTACTCAGAGCAATAAAATAACTATTGAGGAAAAGAGAAAATAGCAGTGCTAAGCATTAAACTTATAAATTTTATGTTCTTTTGGAATATTTTCTGAACAATAAAGAGTGCCCTTGGTAAATTTTTGTAAATACTTCTTCTTCTACTTCTTCTTCTTCTTCTTCTTCTTCTTCTTCTTCTTCTTCTTCTTCTTCTTTTTTTTTTGGGGGGGGGGAGAGGGCCTTGCTCTGTAGCCCAGGCTGATCCCGAACTCGCTGGGCTCGCCCAGGCTGGCCTTGAACTCAAGACAATCTGCCTGCCTCAGCTTTCTGAATGCTGGGATTACAGGCATGTGCCACCATACCCAGCTTTATGTGGTTTTGGGGAATTAAACTCAGAGCCTTGTACTTACAGGGCAAGCGTTTTAAGTGCTGTGCCATTCCTCCAGCCCCTAAATACCTCTTTAATATCTGGCTTATCAGAAAAGAACGGGATACATGTCTGCTTCTGTATTTCATTTATTATGATGCCACTTGAAAAAAATGCTGTATACTTAGGAGAGAATAAGAGTGAGGAAAGGAAATAACATGTCAGTATTAATTTGGAAGTAGTTTGACCTCCTGATTCCCTAAACACTTTTACTTTTGCGGATCCTAGAGAATGGCAATTTTCATTATCATTCAATAGTCTATATTATTTAATAAACAGATTCAAACCAGTGTTATAAGACAACAAGATTGTATCTTATTCACATACATGTTCAGTGAGTATCATTCATGAAGATTGCTGCTAACACAGCAAGCATTGTTTTGAAAGCTCTGTTTATTTTACTAACTTCTATTACTACAGATTTTTAGATACTTAGATTAGTATCTGAGCTCTCTTATCAATCCTAGATTTAGTGTTTTGTCACTCCCTTGTCCCCTCCAAATTCATTTCTGCTTTAGTTTTTCTGTTACGTCCTCTATTTTTTGTATTTCCCAAGGTATTGTTTTCTGTGAACTATGAGAGATTCTATGTAAACTAGCTCATCATTGGCTGAGGTAGAGCAGTCTCAGATTTTTCTGCTTCCTGTCCTAACCCTTGTATTCCTAGGAAAATTATGCAAAGACTTGGCAAAACAGCCCATAATAAAGTGAAACAACAAAACACAAACCAAAAAAATTATAAGATCTGTTATCTTTACTCCACATTATTACCACATTATTAATATGACTCTTTCCTGAAAGATGACTGTCACATAGTGGATCAAAACTTTAAGGACAGTTTCTCATTACATGGCCAGGCCTACAGTTCTATGTGAATAATGATGTTACAATATTGAAGGTACAAAAATAACTATTTAGTAACTCAATTTCTAATTTTCTGTTAATTCTTAACTACGCAGTGGTCATAATTTCAAGTTATTGCTGTTTTTGGATATTTGTGTCTATTTTAACCGTTCTAATTTTAAAAAATTAAGCCTGAAGGTAGACAATTTTTAAAGTTTATAGTTTTTTTTTTTAAGGAACGGTAAAAACAAGTATAGAATAACTGCAGAACTCTGTGATAGCTAGGAGCATCTTTTTAAATGCAATATATATTTCCTGTCAAAGTTACTTTAAAGTATAAGGAAAATATTCTTAAAGGTTTTAACTTTTTAATATGAAGAAACTAAATAATTTAGTGGTATTTATAATTTCACTAACCTTGAATAATTATAAAATGAATAAGAATTAGGTATCTTAAGATTTCATGTAAAATTGTTGACCACTGCCTAGAAATTAACAGATACTGACTTTTTCTTCTTAGAAAATTTCAGTTAGCATTAGAGAAATGGCTCAGTGGTTAAATTGCTTGCCTAGCAAGTGCTAAGTACTTGAGATTGATTCTCCGACTCCACATAAGCTAGGCGTGGTCACGCATGCCTGTATCCCAGCACTCAGGAGGCTGGGGCAGGAGGATTGCTGTGAGTCCAAGGCCTGCCTGGGCTCCATCGTGACTTCAGGACCAGCCTGGACTACAGAGTGACATCTTGTCTCAAATGAAAAAAATTCAGTTAAAATCTGTGGTTTTTGAGTATCTTTCATCTCTAGGCCAAAAACACCTTAAAGTTACAATTGTGCATATAATGAACTGTTGATCAAAATAAGGTTTTCTTCAGTGTTAAGTCCCTTAGCTTGAGTGGTTAGGATAGTTTGAAAAACAATGATGAATATTTTGAGCATTCAAAAGTACAATTTCATGATTTATATGCAAATCTGAGGTGCTAAGAGTTCTTTCTTCTTAAATTTTATAACTTATTTTTTAAATTTTTCCCTTGCCAATTATTTATAGACCTGTGTAAGTTTTGTCCTATGGGAGCTATTTTCCTTGTTTGTATAGTCTAAATATTCTCAGCTTTTTGTTCTCTGTATGTGTGCTACTAATTACAAGAGACTTTGACTATAATTTATGTAACTAGTTGAAAACATTAACAGAAAGAGTATCTGTCTGATCATGTACCAGTCATCAAATATTTATTAAGTACGTCCTATGTGTGAAGTTCCATGTTGTGTGCTGGGGTCTCAAAAAGTGAACCAAGTAGCATTTTCTTCCAAGAGCAGATGAAATACTGGGATTATAGGTGAAGAAAAAGACAGTTTTGAGGAGTCGTATTCTTTTCTAACATATATGGTACAGTGTTTAAGGTAGTGGAGATATAGAGCCTCTTCTTTCTATTCCATGTTTGCAAGAAATTGGAGGGAAAATTTGTGAATTAATTAGGTTGTTACACAGTAACATTCCAATGAGTTGTGTAAGACAATTGGAAACAGATTGTAGGTCTTTAGTTCATGAAACTCTATAAATGGCTGAGGCCAAGTGAGTTTTGTTTTTGCCAAATTCTAGTTCATGAAAGATAGTTTGTCGTTTAATTGACCCTTTCTCATTCCCAAATTATGTTCTTAGTTTCTTTCTCATTAGATCTTAAAAGAGAAGCACAAAACTTGGATATTAGTAGAAATACCGTAGAATACAGTACTCTGACAGAAAAGTTTTAAGAAAGAATGTTATTGTGTCTGAGTATACATGTTTAAATATAGATGCAGGTGTATTTTTTTTTTTCCTTTGATGTGCATGTATTTGTGTGCAGAGTGATTTCTTAGATAAGTACTTGCTACATAACTAGGACTGCATGAATATATATAAACTACTAGTAGTTGAATTGTATCTGAGATGTCTGTTCTGGGAATTGGTTGTGGCATGTAAACAATTTGGACTCTTCTTTTCTAAGAAAGAAATAATCATTTGACTTAAGAGTGCTCGGGACAGGACTTAGGAAGATCTACACATCATTACAATGAGATGAAAATTACCTGCAAATAAGAAATTCCATATTAAGTGTCCAATGTGTACTTGATATTAAAAGAAGGTTAATAGTGACACAAATACAATTTCCTGCCAAGTGTTTGAAGCAATCAGAAAATAGTGAAGTACTTGGCTGATGACAAGAAAAAGAATGTAAAGAAGCTATTATCAAGTAAAATTGAGACAGTTACTTGGAATATTAGGAAATAAGTTTTTTTTTGTTTGTTTTATTGTGGAAACTAGTAATTATATTAGAAAAATATTTTAAACTTGTGTCTTCTGTTATAATGTTTGCATCTTTAATAAAAAAAATCTATCCTTTCTTTTCCCCTAGTTTTGCAATTAACATGACTTTCAGAGGCTGAGACAGGAGAATCACAAATTAAGCCCAGCCTGAGCAACTTAGTTGCTTAGTAAGACCCTGTCTCACACCAAAAAAGGAAAACAACAAAAGAAAAAAGGCTGGGATGTAGCTCAGTGTGAAGACCCTGAGTCTAATTTCCAGTGCTACAAAATAAATAAAAACAATACATTAATCATTATCCTTATTGTTTTTATTTGTGTGTGTGTGTGTGTAATCAGAAAATAACCTAGAATTGAGATATGTAAACCTATTTTTTAGCCTGAATTCATGTTACCTATAAGAAATGTTAAATCTTTGTAAATCCTTTCTACGCACCCTTTCCTTCATTCATTTAACTTACTGAGTAAGTTTCACATTAGTGTCCTTCTGTATTACAGGAGTCTGATGGTGACTAAGCCTTAGACCTTACCTCTCATATAGTAAGAATTAATCCATAGAAGTGCATGAGCTATCAGCCATATAATCAAAGTTTCCTTTGAGGTTTTTGGAAAATATGCTTTTTTTCTTATTATATTTTGTGCTAAAAAAAACCGGCAAGCTTAAAAATGTTGACATATTCTTGCAGAAGATTAATTCAATATAAAAGAGGGCAAAGCTGAAAGACAGAAATAAGACCAAGTGTTTTCCTGGTGATAGAAAGGCATGAGAGGGAAATATTTTCCAGGTAGAGAAAACACCACAAGCAAAAACATGGAATGATGAAGAAGAACATATGTCAAAATAACTGTAAGGTGTGCAGGAAGTTTGAAGGATGGAAAAGAAAGATGGAGGCTAAGCTGTGCTATTCAGGTTCTTAGAATCCTGCAGGCAGTGGAGAGGCTTTGAATTCCTTTAATAATACTCTGTCAATAGGATAAATGAAATCTACAGAATGTGGCAAATAACAAAATGGGGGCGTTGAAAGGATGAGTGAAGTCTAAGTTGTCTCTCAGTTTTCAGAATATCAGGTCTGAGTATATGTACTATTACTTGAAGTATTAAAAAATTCAAAAAAAGAATAAGGAGAAAAGATAATTACTATAATGTTGGAGTTAATGAATTTGAATTTCGTTTGGAAGATGTATGTGGAGATGTCTTACAGCTGCTGTTTATATATTACTGAAATTTAGAACAGGGTTCTTTACAAATCTTTCATATTTAGTAGGTAATGACAGATGTGGTGGTGGAAGCCGTCAAAAGAAAATGATTATTTTTGGAGGGCAAGTAGTTCTATAAGAAGAGATAGGATCAAAACTATGGGGAGCTCAAACTTTCAAGTAATAAGCAAAAGAAGAACATGAGTAGAGAAACAAGGGAAGGATATGAGAGAAATGGAATCATGGAAACGAAAGACAGAAAAGGTTTAATGAGTAAGCAGTGCTCAACAGTCCACTGCATTGAAGAACTCACATTGTGGTATTAAAAATAATACATCAAATTTTGCAATTGAGAGGATATTTATATTCTTGCCAGAGCAATTTTTTGGAGAAGAATGTGAATAGGCCAAACTCTGATGGTAGTGTAGTGGAGAGTGAACAGAAAGTAAGAAGAAAGAGTGATAGAATAGTAGGTCTATAGTTCCAGTATTGAAGAATTTTGGTTTGTAAGATAGAAAACCACTTGAATAGATTATTGTTTGTTTGTTTGTTTTCTACCAAGCCTCAGGTTAAGGAGATAACAAGTTCTTTTTGTTGACTATTATGTAGTCCTTGAGCAAATCATCCAACGTTTTGAACTACAGTTTCCTTGCATGTAAGATGAGAAGGTTCAAGTTAGTAGTATTAGAGTTCTCTATTTTGAATATCTCTTGGTTCCCTGATTGTCAGAGGGCCAGTCCATTCCTATGTTTCCGCCCTGTTTGAGAGGAATGAGTCAGAAAAGATGATACAGAGAATTCTGCCTCTTTTCTCAGATTCATCCCTTAAATCTATGTATCTGTGAAGTTTTGTTGCTGTTAGGCCACTCTGGATTCAAGGTTTACATCTGGGTGTGGAGTAACAGGAAACACATCTTTAATTACCTAGATTTACAAGGTATTGATGAAAAATAATGCCTGTCCTTTTCTTTAGAAAGACATTACAATTTTTCTACTAGTAAGATAATTTAGATATTTAATTTCTTCCTGGGCGTTATTGTGTCCTGTGTCCTGTTTTGTCTGGCAAAATAAAAAAAGCAGATATAGGCTGGCAATTAAAAGCTTTAGAAGAGACTATTTTCTATGGAACACTACAGATCTATATGACTATAGATATATAGCTCTCAGTTGTATGATAACGTAAAATAGATGTCAAATCACTTTTTATCAGATTACTCACAAAGGAGAGATTGATGTTACCTCATACAACTGGAATGTTTTTATATTACATATTGCTAGTATTAATTAGCGATGATAAATCCTGCAAAATAAACTCGACTGTAAGTGAAAATAGTTAAACAGCTAGTTCCTTTCATTTGCGTAGTGATTGCCTTGGGCTGAGCTATACTATTAATTTTTTTCAAAGAAAAATAATTATATTATCAGATCTTAATTGTAGAGAGATACCATCAATATTTTTATTGTCATTACTGAGAACAATGTAAGAAAAATGTACATTAATGGCCCTATAATTGAGAAAACTAGTCCTAAAAGAAGCTAATAGCACTTATAAATTCTTAAGTAAATTGTTGTGATCTGTAGTCTTTTAGATATTGAATGCCAAAATTTCTGTAGAGAACTCAGACCAAGACTGTGAGAGTGTGACAAAGAAGTACATACCATTAATTTAGGGGAACAACTTACTATTAGCGTGAAAGTGTGAAACAAAATGTTAAATTAAAAAATTATTTAGAAAATTCAAGATTACAAGAAAGAAAGCAGTACCTTAACATACAGAGCTATTAGTCATTTTAGCCAACCATATTAAAGCTAATATAAAAACAGTAACATCTACAACATTTAATGTTGGTGTTTTTGTTTTTACTTCAGATACTAATTATATAGCTACTATGTGTCCACTCACATTTCTGATTATTTGATAAAATGTTTTGAAAAAAGCTAGGTAACATTCCCGCTGAAGAGAAACAGACACAAACTTTTCTCAGAAAACCTCTGATGTAGGCTTTTGTAACTTCTTTGGGGCCACTGATATTTTAGAAAATGTGATGACATGACCTCTTTCCAAGAAAAATGAATTAAGAATAAAATATCAGGGCATTCATGCTCCATAAAGTCCCTTATGGACAAGATTTTCAGCTATGAGCCAGAGGGAAAACAAAAGGATATCAACTTTTATTCCAGAGCCACTCACACTCACCCATATGACTTCAAACCATTTTGATGAACCCTAACATACAATTAACATTTTATAATAATCAGCTGCCTGTAGAATATTAAATAATATTATAATCAAGTCCTAGTAACTTTACCCATATTCAAGAATTATAGAGATTTTTTTTTTCTCTTCTGTTTTTCCTATTCTTCTTTTAGTTGTATTTTGTTGCTGAAATGTTTAAAACAAATCCCAGGTTCTGTGTCATTCTTGATGTAATTCAGTAGAAATATTTAGGGAAAAAAATGACAGTTTCTAACTTTACCACAGTGTCATTTTCACAACTAATGAAATTAATGATTCTTTAGTGCTATGTAATACTCTGTTCATATTCATATTTTATCATCTGCTTCAGAAATAATTATCTTCCATTTAATTTACTTGGATTGATAACCAAATAAATAGTACTTTTTAGAAATAATTCCTCCACTACTTCCCCTTGTCCCCTTTGGATAGCAAATGGACCTATCTTGTGTTTGTAATAGATGTGTTTATTTGCTTCCTTGTGTAACGTAACTTGACTCTCTATCCTCTCCTTTTTTTGTAAACAAAAGGTTGTTAGATCTGTTTAAATTTGGGTTAAATTTATTTTTTATTTTAGAAAGTATTTCACTTATCATACTTTATATTTCAGATGACACCAGATAAAACTGTGGTATTTTTCTAGCAATGACTCATAATCAGAAATTATAATCCTTTAATGAAAAGAAACATCAAAATGAAAAGCTATTTTTTAAGAATCTGCCCCCAGAAGTGTTTGTGGTTTATTGGAAAAGTCTTTAGACCATCAAAATATTAGCAATTAATTTGAAATATTTTAGAAAAAGGTGTAGTATCTAATAGATTTCCTTGTGATGTTTATTTAAATTATTGCATAACATGTCCTTTATGTACTTCCTTCTCCCTTTTCTTATATTCTTTTTTATACCCTTTTTAAAAGAAGCTATGTGTTCCTATAGGAGCCTGAAGACAGATAAATATCAGCATCGTGGTTGAAATGCCAAAGAGCAGTGCCAACAATTATCTTACAATTTGTGCATTGGCATAATAACGCACAGGGACTTGAGCTCATTGCTAATAGCCATTGGGGGTATCAAACTAGTCTCTAAACATATTAAAGATGCCTCACAGCACTTTTTCAACACTACATAATCAAGATTTGGTGATATGAGCTGCTTTGTTGTGACTTGTGAATTTTATATTGCCTTTGTGTGTGTGTGTGTGTGTGTGTGTGTGTGTGTGTGTGTGTGTGTGTGTGTGTGTGAATTAGTGCCAACTTTTGTAAATTGGTTTTGATAATATACAGATCAACTGAAAGGAAATTGAACTAGCCAACTGAAGCATACAACAAATCACTGGGTAAAGAGTGAATTATGTTGTGACTTTTAATTTGTAAATGAGAATGTTAAGGACATACCTGATTTAATTGGAGCTTGCCTGAAAGCTGTGTGCTGGTATCTGTCATCTCAGGACTGAAATGTTTTGATTGGCTAAAGTTTGATTTGCATTGCTGAGGACAAGGATACTCCCAGAAAGTCTACGTAAACTAAATTATAAACTTGGCTTATTCTCATTATCTTTCTTTGTTAAGATTATATCAACAAAGTAGATCTTATTATACTTAGCAACATAAGTGAGAAATGTTATGGAGACAAAGAGGACCTTAGAAAGAAATTCTACTTTTTTTGTTCTTCATTCTATTTGATTTTTTAGAAAAATAATTAAAAGATGTCCTCTTAAAATTTATTTTAGGCTTCATCATATAAACAGATGCTAAAAAGGAATGATTAATATCTTGCTGACTAAATTTTGAAACATTTCTGTAACATTGAATCCATTCTTTGAACATATTAAAATTTATAAATCAGAATTTGATCAGCCTCTTAGACAAACTTTTTTTTTTTGGTTCTGTTGACATTTGTTTGTTTATTGGTATTGGGGCTCAATCCCTGCTCCTTTACACTGAACTACACCCTCTGCCCATTTTATTCTTTAATTTTGTTAAATTGTTCAGGCTGGGCTTGAACTTGTGATCCTCTTGCCTCTGCCTCCCAGTGTTGTCTTCATAGGCCTGAGCCATGAGGCCCACCTTCATGTTGGTTTTTAGAGTTTTTTCGGCTTGCATCTTTCCTTAGTTATGATGAGTTGTGTTGGAAAACCTCCTTTCTGCCACTCCTGATTCTAACCCTGGGCAAACTTTTCCTCTGGTAGTTACTCCCATTCCTTGGGAATATCATATAAACCTTTTTATCAGTTAGTCCATAAAATCTGCATTAAATGGGCATTAATATGTATTGTACTCAATGATGCAATTATAGGGAAGTACATTAAACAACCGCGATATGAAAAATTATTTATTTGGTACTGTCTTAAAATGAATATGGAATAAAATTAAAAGTGTAGAGGATATGTGTATACTTTCTTGTGATGTTTACTCTGGAAGAGTAAGTTGATTCTGGTCTTTAAGGTTATCTATTAGTGTTAGAGAAAGATACAACATGGTTTATTTCAAGTAGTTATTTATTATAATTTCCTTTAGAAAATATTAAGCTTACAATTTTTTAAAGCTGGCTACAGTTTTCATTTTTTAACATATCCTAAGCTTAAAGAACTGATAAAATGCCTTTGTTTAACTTTCTCTAAGAAAGGTTATATCGTATGCAAACACAGATTAGAAATTATTCCTTGTTATTAAACATTTATGTAATTTTGGAATTTTGATAATTACAGAAGCATGCTAAAAGCATCATTCTTTCAGCTGCCCTTAGAAGTTACTTCTGGAAATATGCTTTGAAATTGCTTTCTGAAAGGTTTATTCATGTTGGAGAGAAATTGAAGATTTTACTCCATTGCTAAGTGGCAAACTGTCTGTAGATTGTTAGTGGAGGTGTTGGGTTGAACATATCTGCTGTTACTGATCATGATAAATCATGTAGTATGCTTTCTTGAAGAGTATTATCAGGAAACTCACATGTTTGTTTGACATCTTCGCATACTGAAAGATATTAGTGTTAAATTCACTTCAAAGTATTTTCTGAGAAGACATTATGAAACTTGGATCCCAGTGTACAAAATTTCTGCTGAACGTGGTTATCACTTCTTAGTATTTGCGATACCAAAGCATAATTATTCACATTGCTGTTTGAAATTGCAAATTACCTGACTGAGGTGTAATGAATGTCCCTGTGAAGTTCTCTGGCTAGTTGAATCACATCTGAAAACCAAGGATGTGGGATGTAGGCATTCTTGAGAGGAAGATGTAGAACATGAGGCATTATTCATCTAAATTTTTATTGGCAACTAAACCCTCATCAAGATGAGTTTCCAGGTTACATGTGAGCCAGCTGCTGCACCTTCATGCTCGGGAGTAGTAAGACGAGCAGTTCTTACGATTCACAGAGTGTTCTGCGTGGCGTGACACATTCTAAATACCTGTGACAATCACAGAGTGTTTTAAAAATTCCAAATACTCAGCTTCTTTTGGCTCTAATTTGGCCTAGCTAAATAATTTATGTTACTAATCAGTTTTGGTTGTCAGACCATTTTGGGGAGTTCATACTTCAGTGAAGAAATTCTCTGACTTCCCTTGTATGTAAACGACTTTATGAAATGTGCATCTAGAATGTGGGAAAGCTTACATAGAGAAGGTAGATTCCTCTTTTCTTCTTTTTGACTTTATTTGTGTTACTCTTTTAGTGTCCCTGTTTCCAATATATAAATTATCATTTATTCTTTGCCATTTTTAGTTCTCAAAACAAAAACTGTGCTGCCCTGACAAACTAGTTTAACATTTATTTATCTCGTTCTATGCCTTCCCAATTCAGGTGGGTTTATAAAGAAAAAAAATAGTTATAACACGAGTCATGTACGAATTGGTACCATTGATATGTGTTCACGCTATTCTCTCAAATAAACTCCATTCCACAAAACAAAGAATCACTTTTGATGTGATGACCAGAATGAAGACATCAGCAGACGTGGACTTTAAGGTGGACATCGAAGGATATGCACATAGGTTTCCCTAAGTGAAAAGGTGCAGAATAGCATTCAAGGAAGAAGGAGCTAAGTTAAAAATGTATAAAAGTGGGAAAGAATTGAGTTTGGAGGATTTTGGATTACTTCTAGTTTCAGAGTAAGATTAAGGAGTAATATGAGTACATACTTCATTAAAAACATGTCACCATCTCCAGATCCAGCCTGGACTTGTATAGTGTAGATCTGAAATGTCTATTCTGATTTCTCTTTGAGTACAAATATACTAAATGAAAATTTTTCCTGGGGAACTATTTTACTGCATCAATATTTTTTTCACAGTATTGTAAAGACATTATTACAGCAAAATTTAGATTATTTGGCAGCAACTTACCTATTTATGCATGGATTATAAAAATCTTAAAAATTTAAATTCTTAGAAGTCACTAAAATAAGCACATTAAAATACTATCTTTTGTTTCATGTTTTGATTTGTTTTGTTTTTGACAGTACTGATTGTAGAACTCAAACAAGCTCTACCACTGAAGTATGCTTCCAGCACAAAATGAGTTTGGTTTTTGAAACTCCATAGTAACCAAGAAAGCCTACATTATCTCCAGTCCATCGTGGGCACACCAGTTGCTCTGAGGAAAAAAAAATTTTTTTAAACAAATGAACACTGGGAATGATCTCAGTGATAGAGTGCTAATCTAGCACTCTTTTAGCCCTGTATTCAATCACCACACTGTAAATACAACCCTATTCAGTTATAAGGCTCACTTTTAAATTAATAAATTTTATTGATTCATATTTCACTTTATTAGAACAATTTTTGGTTTGAACAAGAATAAACCTCTTTGATGAAACATAAAAATATACAAAAAATTAAACCTAGAAGAAAAAACTTGAAAACTTTTCTTCTTCCTTTTTCTCACTTTCTTGCATTCTTTATTTTAATAGAAATTTAATATATCATTGATTTTGTTTATGGTTGATATTATTAATCCACCATTGGTAAAAATATCTCCTGGTGTGGTGATAGGTTCTGTTAAGATAACTAACAATTACATTTTTATGAGTCAGCCTCTTTCCAGCACCAATAACATTCGTTGATAGGGATTAGTGGCCTTATGGTCTTCCCACACGTCTTAGTTACTTTTTCATTGCTGTGATGCAATACCCAACATCCATAGATTTAGGGGAGAAAAGGTTTATTTTAGGTCACTGTTTCTGAAGGTCACAGTCTATTTAGGGGTGGCCGACAGCAGTGGAAGTATATGGTAGAGACAGAGGTGGAGGCAGCTTCTCATAACGTCACAAACAGGAAGCCAAGTTGAGACTAGAGCGAATCTGTGATGAAGATCTGCTAGGTGTAGACAATTGGGAAGGTGAGAGCTTTCCCATAGGAAGAAGCTGTAAAAATCTCTCTTCTTCCTTTCTTTTATCCAGTGTGAGTTCCATTTGGGCCTCGCATATCTGGGTGGATGCTCTTCCCTCATTTGCAGGCCCATAAATCACTCACACTTTGATCCAGGCTGGCTCTCAATTCCCAATCTTAGCATGGTTCCCAAACCCTAGTCCAGGTTTGGTTTTTGTTTGCCTTAAGTTGGCATAATTTCTCCAGTGGTCACACCACAGTTAGGTATTTTTTTTATACCAAGTTGACTAAACTGAACTGAAAAGAAACTGGGCAGCAGTGACTTAATTATCTTATCACTGATGTTAGAAATAGGGACAGCTTCTTGTGGAAAAAAAGAATGAATCGCAATTTAGTAGAAATGGAATTCTATATGCAGAAACAATGTTAAAAATTGGTTCACTAACATTTTGGGAGTTAATTCATGAGATTTATAAAATAGGAATGTGAAACAAATAGGAAAAACATATAATTGTGTAATTGATTCCAAGAATTTGAAAATCACTGGCAACAATATACCAGTTTAAAAACTATGTGATTCTGATTTCCAGCAACTAATGTCACCAGACTTCTTGGTAAAATCTTTTCTTCTATTTCTAACATCTCTAGCTTAGTTTTCCCATAATTTTCAAGTGCTTTTTTCTTCTCATAAGTATATATTTTATGTGATTTTTTAAAAGAATAAATAAGTGAGGGGTTGGAGGAACAGCTCAGAGGTTAAAGCACTTGCCTGGCAAGCTCAAGGCCTTGACTTTGATTCCCAAGCACCAAATAAGCTGGGTGTGGTGGTGTATGCCTGTAATTCTAGTACTTAAGAAGCTGAGGCAGGAGGACTACAGTGAGATCAAAGCTATCCTGGGCAACTCAGCAAGTTTAGGACCAGCCTGGACTACAGAGGAAGACCCTGTCTCAAACAAACAAACAAACAAACAAACAAACAAACAAACAAACAAACACCCTGGAAACTAAAATAGTTTTTTTGTTGTTGTTGTTGTAATAGCTACTTTCCTTATATTTCCTTCCAGATTCTTACATTGCTATCACCGAAGACTAAAATCCATTATTAGAATGTTCCCTGCTAGGTTTTTATTACTAATATGTTGTTTATAATCATCTTTTGAATTATTGACTATTTTATGATGTCTCATAACAGAAATTTGTATTTCTTTAATATACTTCTTAGAGTAAATTTCATTTTTCTGCCTCACTATATTATGTATAATGGCTTAGTTGTGAAGTCTTTGCTTGATATAGGGGATGATGTTAATTTTCTTTAATGTATTGTTGTCTAAAATAGCTCAGGTTTTATATAGTCTTACACAAGCTTTGTCTTGAAGTACTCTGAAAAGTATTTTATTTTCTGTTCTGTTTTTCAAGAAAAAGCGTGTTTAAATTTTCTGCTAGCATTCTTGTCACATACTAGTGTATTAGGCAGATGCTCAGTTGGGCTCTACTGAGTAATATTGAAATGTATAGATTCAGATTTGAAGCAATTGGTATGTTTTACCCTGGCATGGTTCTCCCAGTACTTTACTAGTGCTCCATGACATTTTAACATAAGGCAACTAACAGCTGTTTTGTTGCTTAAATTCTAGCTAATTGTTTCTTTTATTCTTAGCCTCACTCCAGAGTTATAGATCTATTTTTAAAATCTTGTCTGCAATTTTTAGCCAACTCTCCAGAGTACTTTGCCCTACCTTACTCTGTTCAATTTTTCTGCAATGAGGCATGACCAAGAGATTGCTGTATCCTTGAGAGAGAGGTTCTTAGAATGGAGTGGCAGATGGATATACAAGAGTCACTAGTGCAGTGATAATGGAAATTCAACTCCAATTAGATTTTAAAGTTGATTGCTTCCAAGAAGACTAGAAGTGATACGAAAAGAGCTGCTTGCTCTATTGAGATTTTGCTTTTTCACTGCATTTACTAAGGAACATGAAGGCAGAATTTGCAGAGTCTGGGATTGGAGCATTGTGACAATTTTGGTGATGATGATGGTCCTAAAGATGGTGGTTTTTATAGCTGTACACCTTCTAAACCCTCACACTTTGGACACCAGGTTAAGACATACAACAGTGTATGAGCATCTGTTGCCTTCAGGGTTAACAAAGTTATTTTCAATTATGGCACAACAAATTACCAAAATTTAGTGGGTTGCTCTAATACACATTCATTTTCTGTGACTGAGTAGAATTTAACACAATGTCTAGCATTGCTTAATTGAGGTTTCAGCCAGAGGCAGTGTCTCCTCTGGAGGCTCAGTTTGGAAAGGATTTGCGTTCTTGCTCTTCAGGTGGTTGGCTGTATTCTGTTCCATATGGTTGTTGGTCTGAGAACATTATTTTTGTTGACTGTTGACCACAGGCTCTTCTCAGCTCCTAGAATCCATCTTAGTTCTTTGGCACCTACCATTCTCCAGCGTGGCTGTTTGCTTTCTTCCAGTCATCCCTGGAAGAAAGACTCCTGAACAAAGGACACTACAATTTTATATAATGTAAATATGTGCACTCATCATCCACACCCTGTATCTTTTCCATATTCAGTTGCTAGAAGCAAGTCATGGGTGCTGCTCATACACAAAAGGAGACCTTAACAGAGAGTGGGAACACAAGAAAGTAGATATCAAATGAGCTTTAGGGGTTAATATTCTGCAAGAAGAATTGTATTTGTCTTCCATTATTTATCATTGCTTTTATGCATCTAAGAAATAAAACACCTCGTCATTAGTTGGCTATAAGGTCACCTGAAGTTAAGAGCTTCATTCACTAGTGTGACCATTGGGATTTGGGTGTCCCCCATGAGCCTTCATGTATTTGAAAGTTTGGAAGTTGTGAAACACCCATGTGCTGTAGGAAGTGGGGCTTGGTTGCAGGGAGTGAAGCACTGGAGTTTGACGCTGAAGGGGCCGATCACCTGGGCAGGACCTGGAATGGTAACTCAGACCTTCCTCTCCCACTTGGCTTTGTGTCTGCCTTACCATGAACAGCCTGTCTGTTGCTCTTCCTTCTTCCGTAGGCTTCTAATGTTGCCAGTCACCCAGTACAGACTGACCTTCAGAGAATAAGCAAAAACAAATCTTTCCTTTCTCAACTCGTAGGTTTTAGATATTCATTTACAACAATGAGAAAGTAACTAAGACATCTAGTTTATCCTAGGAATGTGTGGCTGAGTAAGTTTTGGCAGAAGAGTAAGACACAAGCATTTAGAACCCAAAATTTTAAAATACTACCCTACTAGCCTTGAGGATTACCAGCTTCAGATCTTCTCAATGTGAGAGAAAAATAAATTTTTATTTTGGAGATATTATATTTTGCTGTCTCTTGGGGAACCCTTTCTTGAATTCCTCATCTGATGAGTAGCCCTAGGACAGCACTCCTGCACTCTTTTTTCCGGTATAATCACCATGTGAGACCATAACTGGCTCTTTGACTCAACATATCCCCCAGGAAATGTTCGATTTTTAACAGTATGAAGGATAAACCTAATATTCTCCCCTTTCCTTTTTTCAATAACCTTTTCTTTTTAGTTTGTAGTGCACAAGTTTTTCAAAGAATTTGAAATTACTTCTAGGTCCAGTGTAAACCCAATTATAATATTCGGTTTCCCTACTAGGATTGGGAGGCTGGCATTCCTTACTCTAGTAACCAGAGAATTAAAAATTTCCTGTAAAATATGGCTAGTTCTGCACATAACAATAATTCTGGAAAATCATGATTTCTCTTCCATCCATGACCCTGTCTTAAGGACAAGCACACTACCTGACTCTTTTGAGATATATAAACAAACTACTTTATATAGGACAATATTTATGAAATGGTCTAGAGAAAAATTCTACCCATAACCTGAGAAATAGTGTAGGAAAAAAAAAAGCACTCTGACATTCTGACAGTATTACTCTGTCTCCTGACTGCACAAGATCAGTCATGGCTGACTCAAGTGGAATTGGCAGAATCTGCTGGGTATTGCTCTCAGTGATTACCATGGGAGAGGTAAGAATTAGTACTTTTATGGATTCATAGAGATGTCATTGGATGTTGGAATGCCAAAGTGAATCATCATGTTGGAGTAATAGATTCTTTCTAAATTGTGTATCACTCTCCAAATTTAAAGGCTCTTGCTTAGGATATGGTAGTGGGGCAATGAATTTGTTATTACTTTTAAAAATAAAAAGTAGCTTTTGCTCACTTAATGTAGTATTTTAACAATAAAAAGTATAGCATCTGTGATTAAAAGTCATGAATGTTTTCTCAAGAAATCGCCCATCCTTCAATATTTCTGTCTCTTAACTCCATTTAGCCTTACATTGGTAATGTATTCACTCTTTTTATTTTCAAGATAGGGTCTTGCTCTGTTGCCCAGGCTGGTTCTGAACTCACTGTGGAGCACAGTCTGGCCTTGGACTCACAGCAATCCTCCTGCCTCAGCCTCCCAAGTGCTGGGATTACAGGCGTGCACCACCATACCCAGGTTATGTGTTGCTGGGGAATCAAACTCTGGTACTTAGCGCTTGTCTTAGCGCTGGCTAGGCAAGCTCATTAACTCATGAGCCATTCCTCTAGCCCCAATGTATTCACTTTTTAATAAAGGACATTTTTTTCAATGCTCCTTATATTCTCTATTTCAGTGATTATGGAATTTTAAAATATTTTTTCTAAGTAGTAAATTCAATTCAAAGTATATAAAATTGCTCATCATCTTGAAGATAAAATAGTGGTAAGAATTTATTTTTTTCACCAGTAAGAATTCATAGCTTAGTTAGAGAGGGAAAGTTTTAAATAAATGAATGATGCTGAAGAAAAGTACTACGGTTTTTCTGGGTATTTAAAACTCCAGAGCTATTCTAAGTGCTTTATATGTAAAAACAGAATACAAAGATTTAGGTGGGTCAAGAAGTTTCTTAAAGAGACCTGGGACTTAAGCTGGGTCTTGAACAAGAGGGAATCTGGAGAAAATTTGGGCTTTTTGAGACTCTTTTGATGGGAGACAGAGCAATGTTTTCAAACCTATCTAAGCATTGTGTAGCCCACTTCAGGTCTGGCAGTACAGAGTCTCAGGAGTTAGGCCAGGGTAACTATATTTTTAAACAAGCTGTTTTGGTAAATCAAAATTTTTGTGGACTGATATGTATGATTTTCTAAAGCCAGGGTGTGTCTTATTAGCACAGTTGCTTGAAAATCAATGTGAGAACACATTTCATACCTGAAAAAATTCAAGGAATGAAGTGAAAGGTCCTATTCATATTGACTGGTATGCTTGTTATATTTCTTTAAAACATAGATTTCTTCCATAGCCCTTCTTGTGTTAATTCTAAGGATTTTTTGGAGCCATTTATTTGTACAAGTTTTGACAAAAAGGAAAACTAAAGACCCCAGAAAGAATCTTCAGTTATTTATTTATTTATTCCTTTGACAAACATTAAATAATGGTAGAGTTAAAGAACTACACAGATTAGAGTGAAACATTTATTTAATCTTGGGAAATTTTGTAAAAATTATGAAGCAAACACAAACAAAAAATGCTAGGAAATAATTTCAGAGGGAATTTTTAGCTATGGGAGTTTAGAAATTGTACATGAAACAATTTGAATGTGAAATTTGGAGATAAAAATGTAAGATTTGAGTGTTTTGACACATAAAAGTTCCTTCAGATAGAAGATGCAATGTCAACAAAAGCTCTGGCAGAAAAGTATGTGGCTTCTAAACAGAGAAAGGTAGACTCTTGGTTTTGACTCTCGTGCAAACACTTCGGTGAAGGAAAGTCATGATTTTTAAACTTTGATAAGTGTTTTATATTCACCATAGAAAGGGAAAATTGAGACTTCTATTTTCATGATTAATATATTGGAAATGTTGAAGATCTGAACATAGTAGCCAAAGTTAGGTGCCATGTATACCTCCATACCTATGCATTCATCACATTCTGCATATAAAACCTAAGAAAGTATTATATCTGATCTTCTTTACAGAAATATCAGCTGCCATCTAAAACCCTGAATAAAATCACTCAAATTTTGAGAATGACTTGGCTAATGCTTATATAACCATTATATTGCTTTTCTCCTTACCCATTATATTTTCTAACATGAATTAGGTTCTGTTCCTAGAAATGGACCCTGAGATGGGAATGTTTATGCAGATAATTTATTGGAAGAGTACTTTCAGTAGAATCCTATACAAGAAAAGAGAAAGTAGGGGCAAAGATGGACAAAGATGTAGCTTTACCTGAGGTCTCGCCACCGTGTTCTGTTTCTACTGGGAGCACTGAAGCATAGTAGTATCTCAGATATCACACCTACAGGCATCTTTTATTTCTTTTGTCATTCATTCATTGCCTAAAGATATTCTGTGAGGAAAGTACAACTTCCTAGTTTTTTCTCAGAGAACCAACTGCCAGAGGCCATGGACAATTCCTGGAAGAAGGGTAATAATTCTTAGCATCCAATATTCACAGCATCTGGGTGATGGGTGCACTACAGGTAAAGGGCAGTGGTTTTTTTTTTTTTTTTTTATCTGCAAACTTTGTTCCCAAAAGATGTTTGGCAAAAATCTGAGGATATTTTGATTAACATAATTCGGGGAGAAGGATGGTGGTGTTATTGGTGCTTGTATTTAATGGCTAGATGGCAGAAATGCTGTAAAATATCAAACAATGTATAATACAACCTGTCTACAATAAAGAATTGTCCAGGCCAAAATGTTAGTAGTGCTAAGGTTGGCAAACTCTGGCTAAAGGCATTGTGAGCAGCATGCCAACGATAGTTATTGCATTTTCCTTTCTGTATATGTCCTGAGTCCTATTTGTAAACTGCTGTAGCAAGAGCCATTGTTAAATCTTGATCTGTTCAGTTTTTTTTAAACAGTGAAATTCTCATTCATCTATTTATGAATTTATTCAGCATATGTTAAGCAATTTTAGAACAACTGCTATATAATAGGCATACACCAGGCTGCACAGTGAAAATGTAGAGAGATACAACCTAATATCTGCTTTCAGAGAGCTCAGAAAATTGAAGTGATAGCAGTAGTATCCTATTGGCTTTGCCAATTTTAAAAGAAAATATAAGTTAACATAGGTTGACTATACAAATGAAGCTTAAATATTTAACCATTTATCCAACAAATAACACCTACTATGCATTAGGTGCTGTTTTAGGCCCTGGAAATAAAGCAGTCGGTATGGTGAAAGTGTGTCATTAGTGAGTCATAATACGGAAAGAATATCATGGTTTAGGTCTAAAATGCTTCCCTCCTCAAAGTTTCAGGTACTCAGAGATTAGGCTTTTGAAAGATGATTGAATCACGAAGGCACTGTTCTCATCAGGAGGTTAATCACCTTGATGACTTCATAGGTAAACATGCAGTTAGGAGATGAGATCTAGTCAGAAGAGGCAGGTCATCGGGGAATTGACCTGAAAGAGTTTATTCCCCCTTTTTCCTTCTTTCTCTGCTTCCTGGTTCCCAGAGATTGCGTAGTTTTCCTCTGCCATGTCCTTCCACCAAGCCGTTTCTGCTTTGAAGTCATGCATTGAACTCTGTGCAAATGTGTGCCAAATTCTTTCCTCCTTTAAGTTGCAGTTGCTAGGTATTTTGTCCCAGTGTCTGAATAGTTATAAATACAGAAAATTGGTACCAAGAGATGTGAAAAATTGTGCAGCTTAGCCAGAAAGGAAGCACCTATGAAGCTGGGGCCAAGGAAAAGTGGTTGCTAAAGGGATTAGCACAATTAAAGAAACCAAATACTTTACATCAGGACAACAGCAAAGATGTCTTGAAGCCATCTTGAGAATTTACTAGAACCCACCCCTTATAGGCTCAAGGGTGTAAAAGGATAAACTTCCTTGAAAGACTTTGATTTGAGAAAAGAGAGGAGTGCTCAGTTCACTGAGGGCTGACTAGGGAAGAATTTCTCCAAGTTCATCCATCCTGGCACTCAGAGACCACAGCAGCCATGGCCCAAGAGAAGCTCACTTCAGCTTGGACCTCTCTCCATTCCAGATGGTTCTGCATTTACAGGCATGCAGAATGCAGGAGTGACAGCGTCATGGAAGCTTAAGAGTGACAGCATCATGGAAGCTTCTCTCTACATGTCAGAGGAAGTTCTGGGATCTGGTGTGGCCGGTCACAGTTCCTGCCAGGGGCCAACCAGAGGGCTATACATGACGTTATAAAAGTGAAGATAAAGTTTTAGTGGATACAACAGGGAGATGGAGATGCCTGGAATGTGAAGCGACTGATGAAGAATGCTACAGACACTGAGTGAAGCAGCCCGACAGAGCAGCCCTGCAACAAGCGAAGTCGTAGGGGCAGGGCTGCCCAAGCCCCTTTTCAGCTCTGTGTAACCATGTGTCCTGGCATTCCAAGAGTTATGTTTCACCTTCTCTGTTTGTTATTGCTTTGCTTTAAATCCTTTCTATCCCCCATTCTTTTCTTTTAGAATGGAAAAGTTTTCTCTGTGCCATTGTATGTTGGAAGAATTAAAAAAAAAAATTGTAGGAGCTTATAGCTGGGTTTGCATTGAGTCTCAGAGAAGACTTTGGACTTGGACTTTTGCATAATGCTAGAACTTTAAGATTTTTGTGGCTCTTGAGAAGGACTAAATGCATTTTGCACAATGAGATGAATGTGAGTTTTAGGATTACTGGAACAGAATGTTATGGTTTAGATCTAAAAAATATCCATCAGAAGTCTCATGTGTTTAGAGACCAGGCCTTTGGAGGGTGTTTAGGTCTTAGCAGTGCTGTATGCATTATTGGATTAGTGCATTTAGTTCATAGGTGAACATATGATAAGCAGGTAGAGTCTGGTTGGAATAGGTGAGCCAGTAAGGATCTGGTCTAGAAGGTGTACTCTTACCCTTGATTTCCCTTCCTTTTCCGCTTCCTGGCAGCCGTGCTCGAGCGGCTTTTCTTTCCTACATCTTTACAGCATGTCATTTCTGCCTTGCATCAAATCAATCATTTCTTAAACCCTCTGAAATCATAAGTCCAGATAAATCATCCTCTCATCAAGTTGCAGGTGTTAGGCATTATGTCCAAGCTGTATGAAAATGAGTAATACAGGGAAGAATAGCTGATACACATTCAAGCAAATCAGTGTATATGTAGTGAAATGTAAACGAAGGTGAATACAATGAAGTACCCAGAAAAAAGAGGTGTACAATGAACGCCATGTTTAGTACGGGTGATCAGAAAGAGAAAAGAAGAGCAATAAAAAAAATACAACTCTTTGAGAGATGACAGTTCAAAAAAACCATTAGTGATGGGAAGGAATTGGCCATGTGAAGTTCTGGGGGAGAGAGGTTCTATTTCAATAAGAGGGTGATGCATGGTCTCTTAAGAGAAGCCAATAGACTAGTATAGCAGTTCAGAAAGATGAGTTCAAATTATGGAGGGTGCACAGATGACCCTCGAAAGTTTGGGTTTTATTCTAATTGCAATAAGGAGTCATTGGAAGATTTAACAAAGTATTTTGATAAATATGTGATGATTCAACAAGAAGAGTCCTATTGTCATTCATGGAAGATAGGGTCACTAGGGAAGACATTGTGTACAGACAGAATGTCCCAACTTACTTTTAACCTCTTGCAGATATTTACCTTAAAATATCCTTTTCTTTTTTCTTGTTCCCTTATTTTATTGGGTGGAATACCTGTCAGTAAAAGAGTACGAAAATACGGGAATAACTTCAGCGTGCAACCTTTTTTTTCTGAAGAGGTAAATAGATATCAGACCATTAAAGGAGACTGAAGCACTAATTGAAATGGGGACATGTCAATAGAAATAAATAAACTTTCAGATTGGTGAGGAAAGTTAGATTTTAGCGACCTAAACTTTATTTGATGTATCATCTCAGTCAGATCAAATAACTTTTAACTTTTTAAAATACATGTAATTCTTTACATTGAAAGATGAAGCAAGATTGGACAAATAATCGTTGCATATTTTTTTCATTGTGTCTGTGTGTGAAAACAACTTGGAATTTAGGGTTTATAATCTAGTTAGTCCTCTTACAAGACTGTCGGTAAGCCATAAGTAAGAGCACAGACTGGACTTAAGTTTAAATAATGCTATTTGTTTATTCTGCTATTCACAAAGGACAGCATGTAAAATGTATTCTTCTATGTGTTAGTATTGTTTTATGAGTTAGTAGCTCATAACAATTTTAGAAATTACATTATTAGAAAGCTTGTCAGAAGCTCAAAGGAGCATGAATATTTTATAGAGATATTGTGTAGGCAAGAAGCTTATTTAAATATTAGCTATGCATGGAACTTATATATCATGAAATCATCCAGCATCATTCCGCTAGTAAAGAGCAGTCATTGAATGCTGTTTTTCTAGAATCCTTTCTTTTATTATATTTTGAAGACTCATAAATTATATATTCAGCAAAGAGAGGCCTCTTTTTAGTTTATTTTAAAGAAATTGTGTATTGATCAATCAGGATTTATAATTGCTCTAAAAGTTTTCTTATGGATAAAAATGAGTAAGGAAGCTTCTGTTTTTGACTATGTCCTGGCAATTTATGTCTTTGGCCAGGGAGAGGCACTACCCTGTGATTTCCGAAAATAAATAAAAAAATTTTTTTTTTTTAAGACAGGGTCTCTCTCGGTTCCTCAATGCACTGTGTAGCCCCGGCTGGCCTCAGACTAGTGGCAGTCTTCCTGCCTCAGCTTCCCAAGTGCCGAGATTACAGGAATGCACCACTGTGGCTGACTAATTGTTATGTGGTGGCCAGGGCCTTGCCTACCGTAGGCAAGCACTTTAACCACTGTGTACACCCACAGCGATACTGTGATTTCTGTCCATGTTATATTGTATTAGTCTCTTTACAGCTTCCTAAATTTCTGGCGTTTTTGAGTCCGTGGATATAGGGGGCTCTCTGTGCATGATCTTCTTTTCTATTTTGTTGCCCTAATTTATAAACAAGCAAGTATAATGGCCCTAAATTTTAAAATAAAAGCCTGAAGGAAAACATCGCGAACAAGTAACACTGTGAAGTCTTTTTTTTCCTCATTCACTAGCCAAGTGACAACATTTGTTTATAAATTACTGCTTCTCCAAGCCAGAAGGTATCAAATATTTAAAATGGTAAGTAATGTCTATAGTTTTGATATTGTCCGTGTATTTTCGCAAGTCTATATCCTGAATAGAACTTTTGACTCCATGCTCCCTTCATCCCACTGAGATGCTACTAGGTGGTAAACTTTCATTGCCAAGCTACTGTCTTCTAAATCCTTAGCGCCAAATATTGAGGAAAGACAGAGTTTCTTCTTATTAGGTATTCCGTTCTCTGGTTCCAAGCCAGAAGAGAAATTTAGGTCCTATTCTTGGCCTGTCAGCAATTCAGACCAATTTTACATGTGCAGCAATGGACTAGTTACATAATCTCTCCAGATTCAACTTGATACAATTATCTATCTAAAGATGGAATTATCTCGCAAGAAACATAACTAGATTTTCATATTAATATACATACATTTTCTCAGTATAGCTGTTACCATGCTTATTACTCTGATTCATAGTTAAGGATTTTTTGAACTATTTTTCATTGATATTTACCCATAGTATCACTGACTCAGTTTATATAAATTATGTTATTGACATTATAAATAATACTTGGAGCACAATGACCTTGGAAAAGTTTTGATAACATACTAATTTTTAAGATGTGAATTTCTATAATTATAGCAAATCTACTTTCACATGTGTACTCCATATATTTACATGTGTCCGTTGGACTTAAAGATGGACAAAAGAAGCTCATAACTTCATTGTTCACAATAGCACAGTAGCTCAAAACTCACAATGGCCCAAGTGGTAGAATGAATAAATATATTTTGGTAGATTCATGCAATCGAACGGTACATGGCAGCAACAATGAAGAAACACATATATTGCAGACTGAATTACACAAATGCAATGTTTGTATGAAAGAAACCAAACACAAAAGAATACGTGGGGGATGGGGCATTTAAATAAATGCGTAACACAAGTGAAACCGTCATACTGTGAAAAGGTGCAAATATAGGGAAACTATTAAGCAAAGAAGATAAGATATTGCATAAAAATATGAATCAGAATTACTTTACTCAAGTCTTGTGAATATGGAGGGCACTGTGTGGCGTTTCCAGGAGGGTTTACATATGGCTTCCTGTAGGTGGTGGTATACAAGGGCTCACTTTATAATAATTTATTGCTTTATCTACATACATATATGAATTATATTCTCAAATTTCTTTTTAAAAATTATGAACAGATCTACTTACTCTTGAGATTATTTTTAATATTGATATTTGTAAAGTACCTTCCACAGTAAAAATAAAAAGATTAATAGTAGTATGGATTTCTCTGAATAGAAAGCAAGGGCATGTGACCCAAGTATTTCAGTTTGAATATCTGGGTCTTTGGTCCACTTTGATTGAATTTTTTGATACATGGTGACAGGTGTGTGTCTATATTCTTTCTTCTGCATGTGAATGTCCAATTCTCCCAGCACCATTTGTTGGAGAGGCTGTCCTTTTTCCAGTGTCTGCTTTTGGCTCTTTTATTGAAGATTAGGTAGCTAAGGATATTTGAGTTTGTCTCTGTATCCTCAATTCTGTTTCACCAGTCCATCTGTCTATTTTTGTGCCAGTACCACATAGTTTTTTACAACTATTGCTTTATAGTATAACTTGATGTGTGGAATTGTACTAATGCCCTTCTGCCTCGGTCTTGTTACTCAAGATTGTTTTGGCTGTTCTAGCTCTCCTTTTGCTCCATATGAATTTAAGGATTATTTTTTCAAGTTTTGCGAAAAAATTTGATATTTTGATAGGAATTGCATTGAATCTCTATATCAGTAGAAAACTAATATGCTTTCTATCCATAGTCATTCTATGTACAATATAAATAAAAGTAGAAAACACCATATAAATTGCTATAGGAAATATATTTAATCTAAAGAGAAGTCAAAGTAACTTCCTAGAGTTCACCTTGCCTACAGAATATAAATCAAAATTAAACAGATATTTTACAAATATATATGAATTGATTTTCAGAAACCTATGCATTTACATTAAAATGTTTCTATAGCTATTTCAAATGAGGGAAACAATTCAAGATTCCTAAGGTATTTTAGTAATATTAAGTTCTATATTTACCTACATATATCTAATTACATGTGTAAATGTATATTGTACAGCTCTTTCTTTGCATCTTAAAAGCCAGCGTGAGATATTCAATCTTTTTCAGACTTGAGATCTTTTCATCTTTTTTACCCACACTCAGAGGGGAGTGTCTTAGTTTTTCTTTGTTGCAAGGACGCAGTACCCAAACCCCACAATTTATGAAGGCAGAGCTTTATTTTAACTCACAGTTTCAGAAGGTCTTAAGTCCATTCACCGATGGCTGGCGATGGTGGAAGGGCTTGTTGGAGGCCTAGAAGGGGAGAAGCTGTTTATCCTTGGTGGGAAGGAAGCAGCATGAGTGAGGAAGCATGCAGCTTCCACATACCTTTTCCAGGGCCTAGCCCACTGACCCCCTTCTTTCAGCCAGGCCCTCCTCTTAATACCATAGTAAATCAATGAATTAACCTTCATCATTGAATCATCTTCCAAACATGAGGCATTTGGGGGACAGTCCAGATTCAAACCAGAACAGGGAAGGATTATACAAGGATAAATTCTGGAAATTAGTTTAAGTATAATTGAAAACTATGCCATTATTAGAATTCTGCATGCCACTTTGCAGCAGAGAATTTAAGATTTATGATTTTGGTATTCCCTTAATTGATATTGATGATATATCTGAAATAGACAACTTTCTTTATGTGAGTATTTTAAGCTTCTTATACTTGATGATTTTTTAAAAAAGAAAATATGTTTTTAAATGATTTTTAAATGAGTATTTTCATGTAAATTTTAGAATTCAGACTTAATACTTTAAAACTGGTAAAAGAAAATACTGACTTCTGCATTTGTTTAAAGACTGTTAATCATTCTGTAAAAGAGGTAGTCAGAAATCTATGCCTGATTCCAAAGCTTCTTCCTCTTCTGTCATCAGAGAAGTGGAGCCATTTACTGTGGATTATATTCATGGTGAGGGCATGTAGAAAATGCTGTAAATTTTCCAGAGGACTTTGTTGCTTTAGAATTGTGTATCTGTGTTATGACACATGTTCTTCAATGAAAACTAAATCTGTTTTCATTCTTCTTTCAAGTCCCCTTCCACTTGTTGTTTCCAATTGGAAATGCCCAAGGCCTCAAAGAAATAAACAAAATCTAAAGGACATATATTGTACTTGTACCTTCTAATGACCGAATTACCTTTTTTGGAGACTGTACCGTTTGAGAAGCCTTTCAAGTGACCCTTTCCTTTGTAACTGCTACTTCAAACTTTTTCTTTTTTTTTCCTAAATCTTATAGTCTTCCTGCTCCACACAATTCTAAAGATGTCTCTTTAATAAGTCAGGCCTTTCTCACACCTCTGTCTAGTCTCCCTGTCCCCAAATCCCAAATGTATTTAAAGGAATTTTAGCAAAGTAAAATTTCCTGAAAGATTCATACAGTGCCTAATTCATAGAATACATTAGAGGTTTTCTAATGAGAGATAGAGACAGCTATGTCTTGGTTCCTTCTGTGGTTCTTTCCTGTGAATTCAACATCTTAATTGATGCCCCTTGAAATACTATGACCTTTTGGCTATGTAACTCTGTCTTTTTATAACTTAACAGGATGGTCACATTTTAAGTGTCTATGTTATTCCTTACCACATTATTTCTCAAGTAAAGAAAAGAAACCTCTTTTGTGCCTGAGACTTTTTTTTTTAACTACTTATGGCTGTGAATGTTTTTGTTAGTATACTCTCTGTGTAAGAAAATTTCTATTATTTTTAATAAAATTGATTTTAGGATTATTTTCCATCACAACCGTCTCTTCTTGGAAAATGTTATGTTTATCAGAGACTCTCTTTAAACAGCTATTCTTCCCTGGTAATTATATTCCAAACATGTTCTTCTCAGCTCAGAGCAGTTGAACCTACTTCCTTTCTTGATGGATTATATTTTCCCAAGTTTCAGCTGGCATTCATTCTGTAGCCAAAAGATTAGTTTCTGACTGTCTAATGAAGGACAACTGTTATTTTTAAAAGAAGTGTAAGATTGCCTTGGGATATTTAATAAATATAGAATAACTCTAGCTCAGATTGAAATTATGGTTGACTGAACTCCCCTACATCCCTGTATTTACCTTGGTTTGTCTATATATGTCATTGTACAGTGATGCATCTCATTTTTACCTTTTTTTGATTTTCTTCTTCCTGCAACTGGTAATCACTGGTCCATTATTTCAAGAACTCTTCATTATCTCTTTTCTTTTCCTTCTCCGTTTATTTTCAGTACTCACCTTGTAGACTCCTTGTTGATTTAATCTAGCCATCTGTTTCTTCCATACTTACCCTCAGGCTGTGTACTGTGGTTGAAAATCGCTCAGCTGGGGCTACTCCACTTGGGACCGCCTCTCAGATAGCGAGAACCTTTACTCTTCTATATTTTGTTTCTAAATAAAGATCTGTTCTTCCTATTCTAAAAAGAAAAGAAAATCACTCAGCTACTTGAGTTTTCTGTATGTATAAAATGAGATGTAGTATACCTAATGGTCCTCAGCATCATAATACAAATCTTCCATTTACGTTTCATCGTCTCATGTTTTCCTCTTGCAGCCCATGCATGCTCCTTGCTCCGGGCCTATGATCTTGTGATTTCTTTTGTCTAGGTTGGTAGTCTTCAATTTTGACTCTTCATTGGGATTATTGGGAAATATTAAAAGACTCTCATGTCCATCCTATACCCAAGACTAATCAGCTCTGACTTTCTGAAAGGTGGGACTGAGATTTTTGTTTTAAAAGATTCACAATGATACCATTGAACAGCCATGTATAAACGCTACTGCCTTATAAAGATGCATGCTCTGCTGTCTCCCTGTAAGCTTAAATAATTGCAACCTTAGAAAGAAAAACCTTGCTTATGCTATCTAAGACATACGTGTCTGTCCCTTTCTGTTTCTTTCCTATTTTTCTCACAGCACATATCATATATGTATGAGATAAGTTGCTATTGTTCATTTTTCATTATTGTTGACCTTCACAGAACACAAGCTTCGTGGACTTTCGTAACAGTCACAGGTTGCTAAAATGGAAGGATGTTCTGAGAAATGTGTCAGTAGGTGTCACACAAATACCATAAAGAGTGTTCTTACACAAACTGGATGTTACTGTCTGTACACACCTAGGCTATGCGATTCAGGCTATTGCACTCAGGCTCAAACCTATACAGAGTGCTACTCACTGAATACTGTAGGAAATGGGAGCACAGCAGAAGGTGTTTATATATTCAAGAACATTAGGCATAGTCATATAAAAGAAAAAATAGTGTTGTATAAGGGAGCAGTTAATATAAACAGAGTTTATAAGAATAAAAATTACTCTGGCTTAGTTGACAGGTCAGGTGTGAAGGAGTGTAGAGAACTAGTCCATTATTGTATACTGCTGAGAGATTATAGACACTGCATATTTAGGCTACACTATAATTTTTAATTCAGTAATAAATTAAGCACAGTCCAATAAAAGCCCTTTGGTGTGTTGCTAACCAAACTTACAGAGATGCTTTCATGTGTGTGTGTGCGTCCTTGTCTGTGTGTGTGTGTGTGTACATGTACTTGTGTGTTTCAGAAAATTGATTCTCGTAGGATTTTTGGGTAAAACTTTCACCTTTTTTCTCTACTTCATTCCATTTTTTTTTATCCTGAAGTTCTTCTCTGATTATTTATTAGTGCTGTTATTATTTGCATATCACCTCTAAAATGAATGTTGAAACTTAATTGTCACTTAGACAGTACTAAGAGATGGGGCTTTTGAGAAGTGATGAACTCATAAGAGCCCTACCTTCATGAATGGATGAATGCCCTTATTGTAGAAGTGGGTAAATTTTTAGGGAGTTGATTAGTTAGTAGGAGAGTAGATTCCTGATTTAAAAAATTAAGGAATGAGGAAGGCCCTATTTCTTCTCTCTGTCTCATACCCTCACTTGCCCTCCTAACTTTCACTACATGATGATACAGCACAAAGGCCCTCACTAGTTGTCAGCACCAGGCTCTTGAATTTCCCACTATCAACAACTGAGAGCCGTGCAGATCCATTTTTTTTTGTAAATTATCCAATAATTGTTTCCTTCTTTCCTTCCTTCCTGGCTGCCTTTCTTTCTCTCTCTCTCTCTCTCTCTCTCTCTCTCTCTCTCTCTCTTTCTTTCTTTCTTTCTTTCTTTCTTTCTTTCTTTCTTTCTTTCTTTCTTTCTTTCTTTTCCTTGAGACAGAGTCTCACTCTATAGTCCAGACTTGTCCTGAACTTACTTTGTGGCCCAGACTGGCCTCAAGCACATGACAATCCTCCTGCCTCACCTTCCTGAGTGTTGTGATCACAGGTGTGTGCCACCGTGTCTGGCTTATGTGGTACTGGGGAGTCAAACCTAGGACCTTACACTTGCTAGGCAGACACTCTAACCACGCTGAGCTGTGCCCCTAACCCAGTGGTATTCTATTACAGTAACAAAGAGTCAACAAAAACAGGTACCTACCTTCATTATGAACCTTGCTGTGTTTCTGACATTTAAAACTAACACTCTCTCTTCTGCCTCTTTTTTTCTCTCTCTCTTCCCTGTGTCATCTTTAGTATTGTCTCATCTCTATTGTCAAATTTTTAAAGGATATTCTGTCCTCTTCCAGTCCTTGCTGCATCATTGAGCTTCCTCTATGGTCAGCAATCACCTACTCTTTTTAAATCCAGTGAACGTTTTCTCATATTTACCTTTCCTATCTTTCCCTGCATATTTCAGAAACATTGATGGCTTCTCCCTTTTGAAAGTTCACTTTTTTCTTGGATTTCTCAATGTCCTTTCTCCTATTTCTTTCTTAATGCTTAGATAAAAAAATTAGTAAACAGATTTAAGTGCGAATAATACAATAGTAGTTATTGGAAGAAAACAAAAACTAGAAGAGAACCTGTGAAGCGAAGAGGGTCAGAAATTGAACCCAGGGAACTACGATATTTAGGGAATTGATGTGCTTCTCTCTCATCCCAGGTCTTAGCTACCTTTGTTTCCCTCTATTCCATTCATAGATTTTTAGCTGCCAGTTTCCACATAACCTTCTACAGCTGTCCCATCTGGAACTGTGGCTTCTGGAACCTCCTGTACTCTAACTCTCGCTAATTTCTGATTCTGCCCAGATATACACGTGGCTATACTTACAATTATTCATATGGTCCTTTACATCCTGATTCCTTCTAGACTCTTCTAGTGAGAGTCAGGTAACACTTTTTATATAGTATTGGGTGCATTCCTCTACTGCAGTATTTTTCATAGTGGACCAGAACTACTGTTTTTTTTTCTTTGATTAGGTAATTATCTTCTTGAAGACACACTGTATTTTCAGCTTTATATATAACTCAAGGATTGCCACCTAGCAAATAATAATCAATCAATACTTTGAGTTTTTTTGTATGAATGCATGAGTTTATTCAGGACATTGTGCACTTCATTCACTTTTTTTCAATTAAAATTTTGCTATTTAGTATTTTCTTTGGTTTGAGAAACTATAATTTTTAGATATAACCCAAAATAGGCATGCCCAATCTGTGATCTGCCATTTTTTGGTTCTTGTGTCTTTTTAAATGAAGAGGAGCTGTCTTGGGCTACATATAAATTATGTAATGTATATAATATATACATGTAAATGGTAACCGGACGGTCTCTCTGATATGAGAGACCCAGACCACAACCATCTCATGGAACTTTAAACGAAAGACAAAGGGAAAGAAGGGGACGAGGGGGGAGGTGAAGGGAGGGAAGGGGGGTAGGGGGAGGGACAAAGGGAGAGTGGGAAAGCCCTTGTCACTTTGATAAGGAAAGTATGTGCACAAAATGCTCAACTCCATTGTGAACCTTTAATTCTGCACGTGTACATATCAATAAAATGGGGGAAAAAACAAAATAATATTTTAAAAGGGCAAATAATGTTGGGCCATTGATAGCACACATCTAATCTAGCATAAGATTTGTTGAAATCTTTTTAGAGATATGAAATTTTAAGTTAGTAAGTTAATGTGTCAGAAGTCCACACAGTAATGTAGGCATAAAAGTAAAGCTTTTCAATTTTCAGAAAATATTCCGAGTCTCATTTGCCGTACACTCACAAAGAACCATTAAACATTATGAAGGTTACTAGCGATCAAGTTTTCAACTTTCCGATTTCAAACAATATTTCATGTTTTGAAGAAAAAAAAAAGGACATTTTTCCTTATTAGGCTTTACTTCTGGTGATTCATTTTTGCAGTTTATTTTTTATTTTGTATGTATCAATTTTTATTTTTTTGTTACTAATTGTACTCTCAAAAGATGTTTTTGGTGGACATGGAAGAAATTATTTGTCCTGTCAGTGATGAACTGGGTTAGGTGACTAAATTTGATTTTGCCCATCTGGAAACATGATTTTGACAAAGTAGAACAATTGTGAATGTTACATCTAGCTGTTCCAATTATAGTTTGTTGACAAGAGCTGTTGCATGAATCCTCAGGCATAGCCTAAGTGCTATATATTGCTTAGAAATGAAATTCAGACTCAGTGTATTTGCTATCACGTTTTGCTGATTGCAGCAGCTCACCCAGAGCCAAACGTGCTGTAATAAACAACTTCTAGGTTGGAACATAGTAATGGCATTTAGGTTGTTTCCCTCCTAAGTTATTTATGCACTGTATCTGCCCTAAGCAAACAGGCCTTGGCTTCTCAGAACCTCTGGAAGCTCTGTCGCTGGACAGAGTTGCCTTGTGTTGGTTATTTGAAGACTATGTCAGCTGAAGTCTGAAACGGAATCTGGATTTAAGTAGCTGCTTACACTGCAGGGAAATGGTGTACATCTCCTCATGTGTCCAGATCCTTGTATGAACTTATTTGACAGATGTCTTTCTGTGATGATGTTACTGTTTAAAGGTTGAGTTCCTTGCCTTTTGAATCCTTATTGCCTTCTAAGCAGCAGTAAATCATGATAATGATCAAACCAGCATGGCACTCAAGAAAATATGTACAAGATTCAAGAAATACTAAACTTTACAAGTGGCAAATTATACTTTAGCAAATAAATTATGGGTTAGTTGTAGGAAGTGAACATGTTTGTCTTCATGGAAGGATGCAGATTTTCTCTGCATATTTCAGAATCTGTCTAAGCTTGTCCCTTTTTAAGTTCATAGTGACATTACTGGGAATAAGAATGTTTTAGAATGCTTTTGACAAAACTGGTTATGGAGATAAGCAAACATGTGACCTTAAACTAATATTTTAAAACATTGGACCCCACAGGAAATTTCTTTAAATAAAGAAATACTTTTCTTTAAATAAAGGAATACTTTTCTTTATTCATGGAAAGACTATTGCACTTTCTTATTAGAAAATGTGTGAACCAGAATTTGAAAATATCTACCTCTTACCACACCAGTAATCTGTCAGGAGTCATTATAATAGTCCGGAATTGTCTTTTATTTCCTTATCCTGAGGTTAAGTAGACAACTAAAAGACCTGAAGTTTTGCACCTGTTCCTGAGTGTCTTATTTAAGGTAATTACTATTAGATGTTTTATTTTAACTTTGTGCCTAAGGATGAGTAATATTTGAAAACTATAATGACTCAACTGTAAATTCTAAATTTATACATTCAACTATTAATTTTCTAAGCAAAAATTTTATCCAGTGCTTCCTAATGTTTTTCTTGTCCCTTTTGGATCTTTAACTACAATGATAATATAATTAAATGCTTAAAAAATGAAAAGGTAAATAAACTACAGTGGTAGCTAGTGAAATTGATAATGAACTACCTTAAAAATAATTACACATTTGCTATAATGTAGTTTTTGACACAGGGTCTCATCGTATAGTTCAGGCTTATTCTGAACTTACCATGTAGCTCAGGCTGGCCTTGAACTCATGGCATATAATATAGTCTTTAAGTTTTCTGATTCAGTAGAGCAGTATTCATATTTTTGGTGCAATTACATTTCTGTAGACAAATGTCTTGATTATGTTCCTATGAGATTCTAGATATTTCTCTTATATAAAGTGCTCAAAGTTTGCATATACATATGTGTGTGTGTGTGTGTGTGTGTGTAAGTTCATACAACGATACAATGATCTGGACATGTGAGGAGGTGTACACCATTTCACTCCAGTGCAAACAGCTACTCAAAATCCTTATTGCTTTCTAAGCAGCGCTAAATCAGGATAATGATGTATAGTTTGTCTGTGTGTTTGTGTGGTGGGCTTGGAACCTTAAAGGAATACAAACATATTTACTTTTATTTTTTACTTGAAAAGAATTCTAATATACATGTGTGCTGGTATTACCCAAATGGCAGTTTGTTTCTAAACACTAATATTCAGAAATACCAGGAAAACTAATGAATATACCCTTAAATTATTTTTGTAGTGAAATTGTTACTTGAATTGTAAAAAAATGTTAGTGTTTTTAGCCCATTAACAAGGGCAGTAGTGTCTTAAATGATTCTAATAGACTTACACCACCAGCCAGACCTCTTTGTGTGTGTGTGTGTGTGTGTGTGTGTGTGTGTGAGAGAGAGAGAGAGAGAGAGAGAGAGAGAGAGAGAGAGAGAAAGAGAGAGAGAGAGAGAATAGAGACAGAGAGTCTCACTTTTAGCCCAAGCTGGTCCTGAACTCACTATGGAGCCCAAACTAACCTTGGACTTATGGCAATCCTCCTGCCTCAGTCTTCTGAGTGCTGGGGGCATGTGTGTGCCACCACATCTAGCTTATGTGCCGATGGGGAATTGAACCCAGGGCCTTGTACTTGCTAGGCAAGCGCTTTAGTCACTGTGCTATTCCTCCAGTCCCTCACCAGACATCTTTTGCAGAAAAATTCTTATCCAAACACTGGACAAACGCTTCAGAACTAATGGTAACAATTACTTATATGCATTTTTCCAACAACGTTTTTCTGTTCTGTTTAGCAGGGCCATTCTTTCAATGATTTTAATTTTTAAGAGTATGGTTTCAATTTAAACCTTAATACACTATTTTGTGAGATATATGCCCACTGTCCCTCAGTGTTTGGTGCTGGGAAATAAAATATTTGTTGAAAACAGAAATTATTTTCTACATTCCAGTTTCCATGACATAACTTATGAAAAAATAGTTCTGCCAGGGGGGTGTGACTGCAAGGTATTCTGAGGTTCTGTGGTTGGGCAAAACTTCAACTAGCTCAGGAATTCCAAGTCTGCCTACCCAAAGGATTCTTTGGGAAACTGATTATACAAATAGATTATTAGGCCTCACCCTAGACCTGTTCAGCCACAATCCCTGGATGATTTGGATCAGACAAGTCTGGGAAACTTGAAACTGGTGAGTCTTTACTAGAAGCTTGAGACATACATAATTGAGACTTTTATAATTAGTATACAGGAAGGATTTATAAATGTAGTTTGTGTTGATAATATTCATTTATCTCTAATGGTAGTCAAGTCAGAAGTCAAAACAGAAAATTTCTCTGAATTTCTCTTTAAATTTTAGCTTCTATAAGACTTTAGTTGAAGTAATATTAGAATTATTTTTGAGCATTTAGTGGGCACAAAACCCTTTTCTTTTTTTTACATATTTAGTAATACTAATAGGGAGAAGTGAAATAATTTGCCCAAGTCCATATAATGAAAAGTGGGGAAGCTTGGGATTGAACCTACGAAGCTGGTTTCATGATCTACATAATTGCATTGCCTTCTGTGATAGTCCCCATGTGTTGTGTGTTTACTGATGGATCAGGCTGTAATAGCACTTCATGTACTTTAATTCATTTACCATTTGTTTTTCCTGTGCTAGAGATTGAATCCAGGGACTCACATATGCTAGACAAAGGCTTTGCTACTGAGCTGTTTCTTCAGCCTCTCATTCGTTAACCTAATGAAGTAGAATTAAGGAAGATAAATTCAGAGAGTTAAGTAGTTTGCCTAAAGTTCCCCTAATTCAAGTGGTAGAACTAATGTGATGTGAAACTGGTTGGCTCACTCCCAGACCTCTGTTCTCTTAGCCACTACCCCATATGCAAAATGACATGTTTGAGTATGCTAGCATCTTGTTACTCCTCCAGTATTTCATTAATAGTCATTACTGGGTATTTTTGGAAGATGATTACATAATATACCACTTTAATGTCTACATTAAATAAAGTCTACCTTTAAGATCTGCATTAAAACATTTTAATGAACACATTAAATTTTAGAACAGATTCAAAAATGTACTATATATATATATATATATATATATATATATATATATATATATATATATTTGTTGTTGGTGTTCCAGAAAGATTGTAGAAAACTAAGTGGACTACTTTGTTATCAGTCATAGTCTGGTTGAAGGAGAGAAAAGATCACCATATTTTGAAGGGATCTAAGTCCTATATTTCTTAGTATTAAAGAGTAGTGTGGTTAGTGAACTAAGTGATAATGTAGTTTAGTCCATTGGGTAAGCAGTTGTACTTTCCTTCGTTCGAGCATTAAATATTCTACATTTTTGGTCAAGTGATCTTTTTCTTTAATTTTAAAATGTATATTATCAACAATAATACAGTATCACCTTTAACACAATCTTCTAATAAATTACCAAACAATCTGTATAGACACTTCCATTAATAGTATGGATCACATTTCTAATGTGAAGAATGGAAAGGTTTTATGAGCTGATAGCTTGTCAGTAGCCAACATGTAGTAGGTTTTACCATTGCTGTTGATATCTGTTCCACTGTTAAAGAGGGTATAGTCGTTGGAGCCTATTAACAGTTGATGACTTCTGGAGGTTTGGTTTAGCTTAAGCAAACAATAAAGGCCTACTTTATTATTGAGGAAGGTATTATATAGACATTTTGGAATCATTCAATAAATCAATATTAAGATGTTAGGTTTATTTAGATAGATACGTCGATAATGTAAACTGCACTTTTTGATACAGGGTCTCAATTATCAGTCTAGGCTGATCCTGAACTCTCTGTATGCCCTGATGTGCCTACAACTCATGTCAATCCTGCCTCATCTTCCTGAATGCTGAGATTAAAGGCATGCACCATCATGCCTAGCTACTATGTGGTGCTGAGGTATCAAATTTGGGACCTTTTGCTTCTGAAGCAATTTCTCTAAACACTGAGTTACTCCTCCAACTCCAAACTGTGTTTTTTAAAGTTAAGAATAGAATAGATTTAGTATTAAGCTGGTTGTTAGTTTCTGCCAGTAATTTGTTAGTCTTAGTTTATAATATTGTAGATCTCCGTTTATGGTGTGGGTGGTGGCATTGACATTGATCTTGATTTCCAACACATGCCAATAATTAGCTTGTCCTTAGACCACATACAGTATTACAACTTATTTCTCATTCACTAAAAAGTAGAGGAGAACAGAAAACCAGAAAAAGGTTGGTCATTGAGACAACCCCCCCATAATTAATAGCTGAGCAAACTAAAAACTGGAAAGAATATTAAAAGGCAAATGAACTGAAGAAACTTCTAAGGAAGGAAAACAGCCTGACAGAAGAAATCTCCATAGTACAGCGGAGTTCATCACTCCTACCTGGTCTGCAGCCCTGACAATATAACCGTGGGAAATCAAGGCAAAAAGACATCTGCAGAAATGCCTGCCTCCCAGAAGCTCATCTCATAGGTCCTAAAGTAGTAGAACCTATAGGAAAATATATTGAATAAAAAAGTGGACTTACTGGCCATTCATTCAGCTCCAACAACATATGCTTAAAGAGATGCAAGAGGCGCTCTGTGAATTCAAAGGGGATTTAATCAAATAATCAACAATGTTAATAGATGAAACAATGATTATAAAGAGGACAAATAAAACATAAACAAGGCAATGCAAGAAGTGTAGAAACATTTCCGTAGGGAAGTAGAAAGATCAAAACAATTCCAAGCTGCATTCATAAAACCATGGGGAATTGGTTAGGGCATTATGAGGTTACTGGATCTTGAAGATAAGGTTGACAAATTGGACTATATATTCAGTGATGACCAAAAAACCCCCCAGAAATACAAGAAAAAAAAACTGTATGTAACAGCTGATGGTTAACTTAAAGAGGAATGACCTGAGAATTACAGGAGGGAAAAAGAAAATCAAGGACAGAATAAAAGCTATAAAGAATATGTTCAACAAAACTGTAGCAGAAAATTTCCCAAATGCAGGAAAAGAAATTAACATTGAGCTACTGCAGGCATATGGAACACCAACTAATCTTGACCAGAAAAGAGGCTGTCCATGACACATCATAAAACAAAATCCTAGACACTCAACACAAAGCAAGAATACTAAGAGCTGCAAGAGAAAAACTGAAAGTAATCTACAAAAACAAAACCATCAGAATAGCTATTGGATATCTCAACAAAAAACTTAAAGGCCCATAACTCATGGAGTGAAATCATTCACGTACTGAAAGAATGCAAGTGGCAACCCAGACTGTTAGATCTAGCAAAAATCTTCATTCAAAGAGGGATGGAGAAGTTAACATTCTCCATGATAAAGAAAAACCTAAAGACCAGTGCTGCTAAAATACTGAAAGGAATCTTAGATGGAGATAGACCAGTAGCACAAAAGAGGCTGGAGAAAGGGAAACAGCAACAACAAAAAGGAGAATAATCAGACAGTAGTTTAAAATAATTAGCTCTTGAAGCATCATAAGGATGGCAGAATATAGCAAATATACTGCTATAATAAGGAACAGTGCTAATGATGTCAACTCTCCTATCAAAGGCACAGGCTGGCAGATTGAATCAAAAACCCAAAACCAACAATTTGTCACTTATAAGAGATGCACTTTACTTGTAAAGAAACACATAGATTGAAAAGGATGGAAATTAATACTCATTCCCCTGGACCCAGAAAACAAGTAGGAATTGCTATACTGTTCTCAGGGACAGAAAAATTTAAGCCAAACAGACCAGAAGAGACAAAAGTAAACATACTGATGAAGGGAACAATGCAACAGGAAGAAGTCATAATTACACACACACACACACACACACACACACACACACACCCACCCAGCGACTGGGGAGCCCAATTTTATAAAACAAACACTACTGGTCATGAAAGGACAAATAAAAAGCAATATAATTTTAGTAGAGAACTTCAGTACCCCACTCTCACAAATAGACAAAATTAATAAAGAAATGCTACAGTTAAATTACACTACGTAACAATTGGGCTTCACTGGTGTTTACAGAGTGTTCTATCCTACACCAACATAATTCACTTTTTTCTCAACAACACATGAGGCTTTGTCCAAAATAGACTATATCGTAGTGCATAAGGTATGTTTAAATAAATACAAAGAAATTGAAATAATTTCTTATATCTTTTCAGATCATAGTAGAATAAAAGTAGAAATCAATAACAAAAGAAACTACAAAAACTATACAAATACATAGAGACTAAATAATATATTGTTGAACAAACAGTGGGTAATGGAAGAAGGCAAGAGAGGAATTAAAAACTTCCTAGAGTCAGATGCTGATGGAAGCACATCATGCCAGAGCCGGTGGGACACAATGAAAGCAATACTGAGGGTAATTACAGCTATGAATGCACACAGTTCAATCCCAAATAAACAATTCAATAGTGCACCTCAAAGTCCTAGGGAAATAAGAACAATATAAATCCAAAAGTAATAGAAGAAAAGAAATTACAAAGATCAGAGTAGAAATTAATGAAAGCAAAAATAATACAAAAGATCAACATATCAAAAATTTGGTTCTTTGAAAGAATAAACAAAATTTTTAAATGTCTAGCCAAACTAATCAAAAGAAGGAAGAAAAACTCCTATTAATACTATTAGAAATGAAAAAGGTGAAATTACAATAGACACTACTGAAATGTCAGTGGATATAACAGGCTCTTTTGAAAACTTACATGACAAATAATTGTAGAATATGGGAGAAATAGGTCAATTCCTATAGACATACAAGATGCCAAAACTGAACCAAGAAGATACAAAAATCCTGAACAGGCCAATAACAACTCTGAAAATTGAAATGGTAATAAAGTCTTTACTTATGAAGCCAAGCCCAGGACCAGGTTGATTCACTACAGAATTCAACCCTCACTTCAGAGAAGCTATCGCCAATATTTCTCAAGCAGTTCTGTGAAATTGAAAGAGAATAAACATTGCCAAACTCTTTTCTGAAAGTTAGCATTAACCTGATACCAAAATCAAACTAAAACTTAATCAAGGAATGATAACTATAGGCCAATTTCTTTGACAAGCATAGTTGTGAAAATCCTCAATAAGATACTGGCAAACAGACTTCAACAAGTCATTAAAAAGATCGTACACCACAATCAAGTTGGCCTCGTCCCAGGCATGCAAGGGTTAGTTGACACACATGAACCAGTTAATGTAATACACCACATAAAGCAAGAAAAAATAAGATGATCATTTCAATAGATGCAGAAAAATCTTTTGACAAAATTCAACATCCTTTCATGATAAAAACTGAGGAAAATAGGACTTCTCTTCTAATTTATGGAAGGCATTTATGCCAAACCTACTACCAATATAATGCTTGAAATGCCTGATTTGTTCCTCACAATTAGAGAGTACTGTTAGTGTGTAGACACTATTATTTTTTACAGAAGGTAAAACTGAGGCCTGGGAAGATTGGCTAAATTACCCAATGCCATGTCCTAAGTAAGCAAGTAAGCAGTTAGAACTGAAATGCGAAATCTAGTCTTTTTAATTGTATGTTAGGTGAGTTGCATTCTCTTCTTGGCCTTCAGTTTCTGTTGTAAATTTGGAATTTAACGAGATTAGATGTGTCAGATGCTACATAAATGATCTATGTTTATTATCATGAAGATAGTGATAATAGTCTACATCTGTAGAATGGCTCATCATTTACAAAAAGCTGTCACCAAGGTTATCTTAGATGATGTTTAGTGGTGTAACTGAAGTTTGCACATTCTTCTCTTCACTCATCCAACTGATATAAGTGTCTACTAGCTTCCTGGCATTGGTCTATGTGTTGATGAGCTTTAGCAGTGGAATAATAGGGGAAAAAATTCCCTGGCTATAGAGAGTTTGCATTTTAATGGGGCTGATGGATAATATGCATAAGTAAATTACCAAGCACTTTAGATAATGATATCAACAATAAAAGTTGTACTAAACTCTTACATTGTAAATACTGTGAACCAGGATGAACTCCATAACTTGACACGTGTTGTGGTCCATAGATCAGTGGCTTTTCATTATGTGGGTTTTTTTCTTTTTTCTTTTTGATGCTGGGGATTGAATTCAATGTTTTTCATTTTTGTTTTGACTTTTTGTGGGACAGTTTCACTAAATTGCTAAATTGCTCTTTCTGGTTCAAACTGAAATTGGCTCCTGTCTCAGCTTTCTAGGATGTCAGAATTACAAGCCTATATCACCAGGCTGGTTCACTATAGAGCTCTAAAAATCTTTAAACTACTTACAGGTCAGCTACAAACTCTGCTCTCACTCTCACTAACTTTATATAGCTTTAAAACAATAGAGTATTTTCAGATTTAAAGGGTAGAAAATACCACCAAACAGGAGAAATTGCCTATAGTTCAAGATTCTATGTCATATTGGCTAAAAGAATGGAGTACATGTAGATCTCTATTACCTGTCTGTTTACATGTCTGATAAGTGTATTGTGAATAAAGCCTTTCAGTAATTCAAAGCTTGTTTTTTTACAGATTATTGAAAAATATCAAATAATTTTGTCATTCTTTACCTTTGTCAACTTGGTGGTACTTTCACAGCTACATGTTTCAAATTCAGGATGAGAAGCTGGGGGCATAGGTCAGTGGTTAAAGTGCTGGCCTACCATGTACAAGGCTCTGGACTAGATTCTGCAGCACTACCTAAAGTATTGCCCAGCATGGTAGCTTATGCTTATAGTCCTAGTACTTGGGAAGCTGTGGCAGGGGAATTCCATGAGTTCAAGGCCATCTTGGGATACATAGTGAGTCCAGGATCAGCCTGGACTACAGAGCAAGACTTGCCTCAAAAGAAAAAAAAAAAAAGAAAAAAGAAAAAGAAAAAGAAAAAAAGAAAATCTTGATGAAGTTTGGGAGGAGCTTCTTTAATCTGGTATGTCCTTTCTCTTAATGGTACACAACGTACGAAGTGTTTACCAAGTATTATGAACCCAGACATTAAGACTTGCCTGCCAACTCCTAAATTTAAATTGATTTAAAGCAGAAAGAAAGGCAGATGTTATTGTAGAGCAGTTTTTAGCTGTTCACTAGACATGACCCGAAGTCATCATTCATCATCATGGTACACAGTCTGTAAACCTTGGGAAAGAAAGTCATGTTTCCCCATTAAAATTTTTAAGATTTAATTTTGAAAACGTCTTCTAGCCAGGACTGATGGTGCAGTCCTGTAATCCCAGTACCCTGGGAGGTAGAAACAGAATGATCATATATTTAAGCCCAGCCTGTACAACTTGGTGAGACCCTTTCTTGAAGTCAGAGATAAAAAAGCACAAAGGCTGTAGGCTTCGTACCCAGTTTCTCTCTCTCTCTCTCTATCTCTTTCTCACACACACACAAACACACACACACACATAAACGTCTTCTAGTAGTTGTCTCAGTTTAAGAAATTTGCTTTTTTGTGGAATTAAGCTTTTCAAGTTTATTTTCCTTTTATTTAAGAGTATGATTATGAGCTCAAAATTCAAGAGCATATAGAATCCCTATTCTGTTACTTTTATATTAACTATAGAAATTTTAAAAGATTTTTCAGGATAGCCTCAAAATGTATTGAAAATAATTTCCCCTTCTCTACGATTGTGATCCTGTGCAATAGTACCAATCTTTTTGTACAATAGCTGGAATGATGCATTACAATTGAAACCTGACAGTTCGATCTCTATGCATCTTCTTCTTTTCTTTCCTTACCTTGTTCAAAACCTTTTGTTGACTTTCTCTTACATTAGAATTTAATCTATTCTCCTAACCAGTTAGTTTGCTTGTCTTTTCTGTCTTGCTCACTCAGCATGAGTCAATCTGACAATATGTCAATTCTTAAACACACTAAGCGGATTCTCTGTTTAGAAGTTGTAATACACCTTATTTCCCATGCTCAGAATACTGCCTGATTCACTCCTCGCATGGTTGACTCCTTATCCCTCAAATCTTAGGTTTCCCTGAACCACTCAGTCTAAGTAGATTTTTGTTTGACACTCACAACATCATACTTTCCTCTTTCATGGTGTCTTGTTACTTTTTAGTTGCTGGGTCACAATGCCAAATATTTACAACTTAAGGGAGAAGAGGCTTGTTTTAGCTCAGTTTTGGAGGTCCCGGTCTACTTATGGGAAGCTGACAACGATGGAAACACATGATGGAGGCCATGCTAGAAAAAAAGCTGGTCACAATCTCCCACCTGGAAGCCGAATGAATGAGGAAGGGTGAGCTAACATATACCCTTTGAGGTCCTGTCCCAGTGTTCCACCTTTTATGAGCCAAGCCCCAGTCATCCCAGCCCTTTTGACCAGGCCCCACATCTTAAGAGCAACTGGAATCTATTGATACTCCACAACATGCAAATACATGAGACTCTTGGAGGACATTTCAGATCCAAACCATAATACATGGCGCCTATCACTACTTTTCACTTTATATTCTTTTAGTTTTCGTTTAATATGTGAATCCCTGCCCTTTCCCAGAAATAATCTTTTATCCCCATTTTATTAATATGTAGACATGTGATAAATAATGTTTACATTGAACTTGAGAATGTTGTGCACATATATATCACATCATAATTAAAAACCCTTTCTCTTTCGCCTTTTATTCCAGCAACAATCTCAATGTCTTTGGTGTACTGCTGCATAGCCAGTCAAAGTATAGTAATCAAGAAGATGCTCAATAAACAATTGTTAATGTTGGATAAATAATATTATTTCATGACTTTTCTAAGAAAGATGGGTGTTTATTATTATTATCATTATTGAGACAGGGTCATATTCTGAGGCTATGGCTGGACAATTCTCCGGAATCAGCCTCCCAAATGTTGCAAGTTTTATCTGCTTCCAGGGAAATGAAACCAAGGGCCTTGAGATAACCATGCCCTAAACCACTGAGTTAAGCTCCCAACTTCAAAAAGAATAACTTCTATCTGAAAAATAATGTTACTTAAAATGACATTAAAATATATAAAATACTTTACTATTTGCTTGACAAAGTCCTCAACGAATGATATTTTCAGCAGCCACAGATAAAAAATAGGCCCATTGTATGTATAAATACATTGCTAATATTTATAGAATGTATTTTAATAAGAGAGGGTTTTGTTAGGTTTTTGTTTTAACTTATCTTTATTGGGTACATAGATTACCATTAATTCCGTATCAAGGAAACTAAATGTGGAATTCCAGTAGTGGTTCCATGCTTTCTAATAGAACTTTGAAATTAACTAGCTTCAGCTTTGTGATGCCACAGTTATGAGAGCCCCAGTGTACAATCGGCGAAGTAATTACTCTGAGTAGTAATTGTCTAGACTCTCCTTCCTCTACTCTAGCCAACTGGCATTGAAAAAGAAGCAGGGCTTTTATGTGTGTGCACAATCAGTTTGTAAAATCCCATTATCCCCAACTTCCACACCCCTGTGGCTGCATGCTTCCTTTTGAAGTGTCTTAAAGAAAAAAAAAACTTTCAAGGAAGCCCTACAGTTCATTTCTAATCTCATTCCACCTATGTAGTATGAAAGTAGGGGTGGGAGGGGTACGTAATGTGATTGGGTTACCCCGTTGCCTGGAATCCTGTGATACTTGTGGGAAAGCTGGGTCAAAATTTTCACGGGTAGAAGTATTTCCACAGTGTGTAGTTTGAGATAAAGTTGGATTTAATGCTGTTTTTGTGTTCAAAGAATAGAGCAAGGTTAATTTGGTTATTCTAGCTCCTCTGTTCAAAATGTCTGTACTATTTAGGAGTTTCTGCTGACTTCTCCATGGTCAACCTTCATTTTAACTGTGATTATCTGTCCATGACACAATGCCTTTCCCAGCCTGCTTTTCTGTTTCATGCCCCTTTCTGTCGGAGAATATGACTTCTTGCTTAGTTTGTCTTAAAGGACTCCACTGAGCCCATTCATTCTTTTTTTTTTCAAGTTGTAATTTCACATGTGACTGAATTTTTTCTAAGCATTTTTCCACAACTTCCAACAATTGACATGAGCTCCCACAGGTGACACCTTTCCTGTTCTGTGCTTCATTTCTGACTACTGGTATTTAACAAAATCGGGTGAGTTGGTTAGAGTGTGGAATGTAGGTAGGGAGTCTCAAAACAATTTTCCTTAACCCCAACAGACCTGGTTTTGCCATCATTATTCAAAAAACCGTCTTTTGAACTCTGTGTTTTACATGTACATCACTTAACTATTTTCTTTTCCATTCTGTATATCTTTGGGACATTTTCTCAGCTTATTTGCCTATAAACTTTAACTTCATACCAATTCTGTCCATCTCTGTCAGTGATTTTTTTCCCTTATGTTTGTTTTTTTTTTTCAGAAACTTCAGCTTTTCAGTCTTTATTTGACCTGGAGTAAGAGCCATGACTTCGATCTCATTTCTTGAGCACTTCAGTTTTCTTTTCTTCCAGTAAATATGCCCCTGCCTCTTTCTTAGATTCCTGTTTCTGCACTCTAATTTATTCCTGAAGTCAGTAATTCTTTCTCTTACTATTGGCTTTCCTTTTATTTTTTTTTTACATCTACCTTGTTTCTTCCCCTGACCTATCAAGAATCCTACACCCTGTCAACTTCTAGAAAGAGTAGACTTAACATTGATTCTGTTTGCTCTGATCTCCCACTAGTTAACATGCCACAGGCTTTTCCTGTTACTCTGCAAACATAACTTTGAGAATCTTCAAGCATTTCCTCCTGTTCTGTATTCAGTAGTGTCTGCTGTGTTTTATGATGATATCCTGGCTACATTTTTGACATTAATTAAGTACTTCTAGTGTCTTGACTTCGTTTTATTTGCTTTCCATGATTATTTTTCCTCCTCTTTAACCGTGTTTGCCTTTTTATTCTTTTGGACTTATTTCCCTCTTCTACCCCTATAAAGGGTAAATGTTCTTGATTTATCACTCTGTCACTCTACTTTTATCATTGGCAGTCTCATCTATCCTGTCAATTTTATTAACAATCCCTTAGGTGTGGACCCCCTTCTGTGATGCTGAGATGTCCCAGACCCTCATTTCTGGAAGGGTAAGATAAAAGATCCTTAGATGGTTTTAACTTTTCAACCAAACTGAGGATTATTGAAGGTTAAAGAGAGCACATTTATGTCTAATTAAGAGATATAAAGCTACACTTTACATAATCATCCATTCAAACCCAATATGTTTAAAATTTTGCAGAATCCACCTCACCATTTTTTGTGACATCATTAATTGGATCACTGACTATCTACTACCTATGCTGAAAATCTTCATCATTTTCAGCATGTCTTGTTTTACTCTCTCTTCGTACTCCTTCTCCTTTTTCTCCTTTTATTTCTTTTCTTCTTCTCCACTGCACATGCAATGCACTGTTCAGGCTGTTTTCATTTTACCTGGAATGATACTTAGCCTTCATAATTGTCCATTTACTCCTTATTTTTCTCTTCATTCATCTGTAATATTCTGTTTTTCCACAAAATCTAAAGTACTTTGATTGTTTATATACTTGCTCAAAAACCATTGCCAAAATGTATCAATGCAGGCATCTCATTTTGGAATTCACCATACTACAAAGCCTGATATAAAAAATATTTATAGTCTGACATTCTTCATATACCCTATATTTCAATTAGACTTATTGGCCTTTCTAAACCAGACACCTCCCAACCAGTGGTTCTCAAACAAATCATAATAATCTCTGGAATTTTGTAAGTAGTCAACTTTACCCTGGGGGATTTTAATTTAGTAAATTGAGGCGTCATTGTCTTAACAAAACTGCCCTATGTGATTCTGACCAAAGCAAAGAAACATTGCCCATTTCCCATATTCACGATGTGTTTTTCACTATTTTCTCTTTTTGGCTATTATGTGATTTTCTTGCTTTTTTTGTTATAATCCCTACATTTTCAACATTGAGCACTGAGAATTTTATCTCATTTATGAAATCTTCCTTAATCCATTCAAATAATATAATTGCTTCTTTCTCTGTACTGTAAAAAAATAAGTTTTATTAAATTTATATTACCCTCCCTTATAACCTCCAGCCGGGATACTTCTTGCTATTTACAATACAGAAATTATTCAAAGATCATGTTTTGTAGAAAACTTTGAACTTTAAGTGGTTGACAAACATCTTTTATTTTTGATAATTTGACCCAAAGCAAAAAGCATTGTAGTTATAATTTCAGGCTATACCAAATTAAAATTTGTTAATCATACTCAGTAGGCAAAAATTTAAAAATTTCAATGCCATTATCGTTTTCAGCAGCAGATGAACTAATATTAAGGCAAATTCTGGGATGCATTGTTTCCTTTAATAATCACTTGCAGCTGTTTTAGTGCATGTAGGTCTTCTTGGATCCTTCATGAAGATTGTCATGTTGGCATGTAGCTATAAAAGCATCTTTTTTTTTTCAAGTTCCTTTTGGACAGAGGATGTTTTATCAAGTCAGCCTTACTGAAAGAATGTTTTCAACATGAAATGAGAGTGTAAATATTGTAATTTCATGCATTTACAAGTGACTGCATTGAATAGCAATCTTTGATTTTTTGTCAAATATTTAAGAAGGGAGCAAATTTTCCTTCTCATCTTTCTAGTTTTCCAGGTTTTATTCCTTTTAAACATATATTCCTTGTATTTACTATTGGATATTTTCTTCCTACAATTTTCTATTAGCTCCTGACTTAGTTATATCACTAAAAATTTTGAATACTTAGTTTGGAATAAGTGGAAATGTGTAAAAAGTAAGCGCTCTTTAATATGGAGACTTGTCTTGATATTCTGTCTGTTATCTCTGTCTACATCTTTCCATATACTTACCTAAGTACTTAGATTTCATAGCAGTACTGTGTTAAAAAAAAAAAAAAACTTTTGTACTCTTGTCCTCTGAGTATTTGCTTGTGTAAAACATGTTTGTGATTTACTGTGGGTGAAATAATCAAAATGGACAAGCTTAAACATACATGAAATTTCTGTGCTCATCTAACTTGTCATAATTGGAAAATATTCAATATATTCTCTTGGGATTTTTGCTTTCCATAAGAACCAATTTGTAGAAACTTTATGGAACCCATGCCTTTCCTTGACTGTGGCAGAACTGCAGCTGAATTCTTTAAAATTTTTCGAAGCAAAGTTACATTCTCTTTAGGAAATATTCCACATATTAATATTAACCACATTTGACTTAACTGTTAAGTTGTTCCTAGAAAACAGCCATCATCCTAAGAGGATTTAAAAAGGAACTTGTTGGGAAACTTTCTGAGACAGCAGCTGAAAAATGAATGTGATTTAGTAGTCAGCTGGAGATCTCTGTCAGAAAATGGTAGAAGTAGCAATATCTGGCAAACCTCTGGGAAAACATGATAAACTTTTCTTGAACATAATAGTGGTCTCATGTGTTTTGCAAATATTTTGTAGTTTTCATGCACATCATCTCATTTAATCATCATCTTAAGACCTCTGTGAGGTGAGTGGCACTGATAATCCCGTTTTACACATGTGGACACTGAAACAGAAGATTTGTTGTTAAGTCTATGCTTTTGATGCCAACTCATTGTACCAAAAAGGCTAGTTTTTTTACAAATTGTTTTCTCGAAGACCAGTGTATCAGGTTATGAGTCAGGAAAATGACAGCAGTGTATATAAGTAGTAAAGGTATTTGAAGCCATTTCTGAAGTTTTACATCCATCTAGTGAATTAGTAAAATAAAAGGAAATTAATTTGTACCTGAAAATGCTGAACTTTTTGGAGTAACATGACACAAGCTCAAACTATTGCTTTTTTTTTTTTTAGTTTATAGTCAACTTTATTTTTACATCTAGAAAAATACATGGAGTGTTTAGAACTAATGTGCGGGCAATTTGCTACTTTAGTGATAGTAACATAATCCTGAAAGCAAGCACGGTTATTCTGTACTTTTTTCTTAAGTTTTATTCAGCAATTAGACCATAATTTTTCATATTTAAGGAAGTATGAAAAATTTGTCGAATTTTAAAAGCTGAATACATGTAGCGTTGGATCAAGGCACATACAAGACTGGCCAAAGGGCGTACAATGCACTTTGGTTTTTTGTTGAAAAAAAAGGCATGGCAACAAAACGTGATATGGTTTTTAAACAATAGCTCACAATTCAGTAAGAAGCTAGAAAGAAATGTTACATTACAGTTTCATTATGTAATATCTGGAAAATTGTGACAGTAATGGGCAGTATTCTTCATCATTGTGGAAATAAATTGAATATTTATGTACAGTGTTGAAACATCTCACATAAACCAGATCTAAGTTTGACTTCGAGTACTTTTCTTTTAAATTTTCATTTATTTAAAGAACTACTTTCTCTGAATTGCTGAGGGGAATCACAGTTACATTATCTCTTTAATATGCATAAGATTATCTGACATCTTTTATGATAAAAACATCATAAACACGAAGAATTTTATGCTTAGAATTTACTTCTCAAAAATTAGGATGGTGTAGGCAAAACCAAAATGCAATTCTAGTATTTGTGTTCACTACACTATACAAGTCTAAGTTTTTATTTTTTTTTTCTAGGTACACATTTATCCCCTAACTCAGAAGCACAATTACATTATTATGATTATTTTTTGTGAAGTCCTATGTTTTAAAGCCTTGTTGATAATGGCTTTAACAACACACTTGATGCTTCTCTTATGCAGGCTGATGTATTCAGTATAGAAGATATGCTGAACTTTCTTAAGGATATCTAATTTGCCTAGTGTAACAATGGAGATATGCAGCAAGTTTGATATTGCCCATTACTTCACATATTTTGATTTGTGGAGTACTATTGGGATAATACAGTCTTAATAACATTATTTCATAACTCTTTTGAAATTTAATTTTCTCATTCAGCCAGTTTTTTTTTACATTTTATTAATACCAAAGTGAAAAATGGCCTGTGCTTATACTACAAGGATCTCATGTGAACGCAGTCCTGATTGTTCAACACAGCAAGAAAATTCACTTTCACAGTCAACAAGTCATCTTACTCAGTAGAACACAAAGTAAATGGTTTATAACTTCAATATTTGCAAGGAAAATACAGTACAAATTACTAAAAAATACTAAAATATAGAATTGTGTTCAGGCATCTCCACTACATCAATCGCAGCAGTAACCTGAAATTTGAAACTTTTAATAAAAAGTTCTTAAATATAAATTATATGGCAAATGTACAGTACATTGCTTTTTTCAGTCTCTTTTCCAGTGTTTTGCAGTAGAACAGGGCTCCTATCATCACCTCCTTTAGGTCTAAAAAACCTGAAACACGGTCCGCTGTGAATCTCCAGCATCATGAGTGCGAGTGATCTGAGTCTGGAATACCACTGTCTCTGTAGCTTCGGTTACTACTGCTTTCACTGTGATTGTTTTTGTACAGATTCATTCCATTAGGCGGAAATATGGTGTGTATTACAAATTCCTCCTTCGAGATGGGCTCATTGCTTATTGGTAACATCTGAAAAGAAGTCTCCCTGATTTCCAGGATGGAGCTGTCCTTCTTAGTGCCGGCTTCTGCATAGTCGTCCTTTCTTCTTCTCCCTTTGCTGTATGCACAGTTCCTCGAGAAGAGCGACCCATTCCTGTGAACATACCAACACACTAACGCAAGAAGCGCAATGGTCACTAGGGCCACTGCCCCCCCAATGATGGCAGCCAAAGGTAAACTGGGGTTTTTGTAAGGTTCTTTCTCTTGTTCTCGGTTGAGGGTGGTTGTAGGGTTGTACATTCGAAGAGGCGCAGTTTCGGTCTCAATACAAACAGGAGTCTCATCAAATAGATAGAGGTTGCTAGTTTCCATGGGAACCATGCATACCCTATATGGAGAGTCAGGCTCTAGGGCTGTGACCAAGTATTCGTTGCGTTCTCCCGTTACTATTGTTTCTGTTATAGATCCAAATGCTGGGCTATGGCCCAATTTAAGCCAGCTGAGTCTTAAAGCAGTCATAGGTAGAGCAAGTTTCCAGGAGATATGAATTGTGTCAGGGGTGACAGACTTCACAGTAATTGTAATTGTTTTTCTTGAGGGGCTCCCTGTAGTGCGCTGATCTCTATTGATCTTGGGGTTCTTAATATCTGGTTGTTTGGTCACTGGAGCTGGCCACTGTCCTTGAGCAGGATACACTGTGGTGGGTATTGCAGTGGTTATCTGAATGGTGCCTACCATCCCACTGTCTTTACAATCAAACAGTTCTGCATTGAGGTCCTTGATAGCCATCCCACGAACTTTTTCTGGGGCTTGGCACATGAGCCCCCGCACATTGACCTTTACAGGCAGTGACTGTAACCAATCACGTACCCATTTCATTTTGCACCCACAGTACCAGGGATTGTTGCGAAGAATCAGTTGGGTTATATTGTCCAAGTCATCAAAGATACCCTGAGGTAAATTGCTTAGGTTATTGTTGGACATGTCAAGTCGATACAGCTGCCTTAAGTAAGAAAAAGCATTTGGGGGCACCCGGTTGATGTGATTATCTTGAAGATATAGCTTTCTCAGGTTTGTGCCTGGAAGGTTTATTGGTGCAGCGGTCAAGGAATTCCTTACCAGTGATAGTTCTGTTAAGTTCACCAGGTTGAAGAAAACTTTGTCACCTAAACCGTGGTTGTTCAACAGGTTTCCATCTAAAACCAGACGTTTTAGGCTTGTGAGACCTTGAAGAGATGGTGATGAAATAGTGGAGATGCGATTATCATCCAAGCGTAGTTCTTCTATGGTCCTGGGCAGACCCCAGGGGATTGTGCTAAGGTGGTTACGGGACAGGAAAAGCAGCCGGAGATAGTTGCTGTCTCGAAATGCTCCCTCTTCGATGCTAACCGCAGAGACAGAATTATCATCTAAATGTAATTCTTCCAGATAAGGAATTTTTGAAAGTGAATCATAAGTGATAGTTCTTATGTTATTTTCTTGTAAGTGTAACTCTTTTACATATTTCGGGAGGTTGGTAGGAAATTCATCTAAACTGTTGTGGTATAGGTATATTCTTTCTACTTTCAGCAAGTTTTTCAAATCTGAAGGAATCCCAGCATTATTTATTTGGTTGTTCTGAAGGTAAAGAGTTGTAGCATCCTCTGGTATTCCTGTTGGAATGGATGTCAGAAAGCGATCGTTACAGTAAATGAAACCTGCATCACAGCGACACACAGATGGACAGGATTTAGCCATGACTGGTAGAGGTACCACTTGAAGGAGTAGCCCAATTTTAGTCCCAATGAGGAAGAGCCTCCAGCCTGGACTGATCATGGTCAGCAGCGTTGAGGTCTTGACACAAGATATTGTCCCTTATTTCTGAGCCCTAAAACAGAGTAAAGAAAGTAAAATCAGACCAGGATACTTCAAAGCACATATGGAAAGTAAAACATCTATAATCATTTTTATTATTTTAGTGTTTTAAATAAGGTCCACAAGGTTTTATTACTAGCTAACAATGAACACAACCATAACATCTTTTTACCTTAAATATTCTTGGTATATGAATTAAAAAGTACTGTGTCCTAAAGACATTTAATCTTTCAAATGTTATCCATAAGAATTTTAGTGGTTTAAAGCTTTAAATTATAGTTGATATCAATTTAACAACTAGTCATTAATCAAATTTTTATTTTCTTTATGATCATATTAAATGACTTATAGGACTATCATTTGTTATATTTAAAGATGACAATTTAAGTTTTTCCATGTACTTATTTTTAGACAAACTACAGAAATACGTAACAAAAAATATTCTTTCATTATTCAAGAATAGTTACATGTATTATGAGATTCTATCTTATAAAACATCATTTTATGTGACTATTCATTTAATTTTTCTGTGATTACTAATATTAAACTTTGTATAAAAGTTATTACTGATAAGAAAATTCATTTCAAGGAAAAATTATATACCTAATATAACCAGCTAACCTAAGTGGAAAATTCCATTTCACGTTAAACTATTTCATTCTCCTGCCCCCATTTTTTTTTCTGTGGTTTGTACTGCAGTTTGATGATTATCCACATTTAGTCATTATTTTCTGTCTTACAACTTATTTTCAAAAATGCATTTGTCTTTTTTCAGTTTTAACCGCGAGCATGATTCAACTTTTCCCATGGTCTGATTAGAGATTTATCTGGACATAATGCATAATATTTCTTCTTTATGTTGTAGGTATGCCTAAAATAATGATATTTTTATAATTTTAGGCATGAAAATGAAACACCTTAACATTTTCCTACCTTATTGAACGATGTGAGTAAGTTTGCGTGGTTAAAAGTCCAATGCACGGATATTATTTTCCTGGTGAAGGGCTGGTACTTAGAAACTCTCGTTTGGTCCTTGGAAAAGTTCTTCACTGTTTATTCAGGTAATCCTATGCCGCACGCACCTCCAGGTCAGGCTCGCTGTTGGCAACGACCATTCCAGCTGTGGTTCAGCACGGTGGGCAAGCTTATTAATGTGAGGGCCAGAAAGAATTCAGCTTCCTGTTACAATGTTGGACACATGGCTTCCTATTTTTTGTTTTCCTGATAGGCTTTCTGTGTGAAAGTTCCTTTTGTATAGCTTAATTCCCTTAGTGAAAACTGCCCTCTTTGAAATTCTTATTGGCTCTTCTGTGCAGTGTGGTCAGAGATAGTAACTTCAGATCCTCATGAAGAAAGCCATTCATGATGCTAAGGCCTGTATAGCAATAGGTTTTTCAGGCAGTTACCCCCTACCCTTATTCCCATCGGGGATTATCCAACTATAAACTTTGTATAGTAGCTACATCCTGAGGTGTGATTACCTGCTATGAAATAGCTATTTCCAGGTTTTGCTTCTTTCTGCTTTCTCAAAATTTCTGTTGCAGTCACGTTTATACACAAATAGGTATATTCTTTTAAGAAGTAAAAGAAACAATTCAAATATTCTTCATGGAAAGAAAAATATAACTAAATTTCCTTTATACTTCTCTTCTTTAAAATACACTGGGATCGAGCATCTCCTGTGAAAGTAAAAGAATTTAATGAACTATTAATAGCAAATTTTAACATACTATAGGCATTTCCTAGAGATTGAACCTCCGTTGTTTCTTTAAGCAGCACATCCTTCCTAATAACAGCTAGTAAAAGGGGTATGTTGGCCTCTTTCTTTCTTTCTTTTTTCTTTCCTTCACATCCCATTTTACTATGAATAAAGCAGAAGTTGGAGATGAAGTTGTTATCCAACCAGCAATTTCTATCACTAACTCATTCTCAAGTATCACACTGAATTCAACATACCAGCAAAACTTTATTCAAGAATCAGTAAACTTCTAGTATATCTTTCTCAAGTTCACTTTAAAATATCTTGGACACAAAATATTAACATTTTATAAGAAAATAAATGCAAGACAAATGCATATATTTTTCTGTAAGAAGTACCACAGTAACTTTTTGGACATTTCTGAACGTGGTTTTGCAAAGTCACACAACTGACAGTTTGGAGAGCTGAAAAGATTTCGATTTAAATGTTTTTGTTTTGATTTACTCTAGGCCCTGTTTGATTCCTTCTTTAGATGTCTGTTGTCCTGGCATCATCACTTTTCTCTTTAGAGGTATATCTGTACCTGCAGACTATTTGGTGTTGTTGGAATGTTTGGAACTCAAATTTTCTTGCCAGAGGGTGCCATAGAAATTCAAGTCACAATTAGTTTCTTTGGATAGTTATTATTTTGCTTGTCTTTTGGTACACCGAACTTGAAAAAGAAATCTGTATTTGGACTAGAAAGGACATTATTTTTTTTTTCTTTTTCCTTTTGATGACCATATAGAAATCTAACTGGGCATTTCTCTCTGAAACAACAGTGCAAATTTCTATTCCCTAAACTTCTCATTCAGAAAGAGTTTAGGCTTCATGCTAGACACCAGTGATTGTAACACTGAATGCCTTTCCTATTATCAAAGGTACACTGGAAGTTCTAGGGGTTGGGGACATGGGTAGCACCCACATCAGTTACGTGGGTCACGTACTCAGGGTCATTCTGTATACGTAAAGAACATTTCGGCATCATAGGAATATTGATCCTGAGATTAAGAATGAACGTAGCAATTTGCTTCTATGCCAGTTATTGCTTGGTATCCAACGAGGGCAGCATCTGTTCCAGAATTTTAGACCCTATGCAAAGTGTATGTTAAACAAGGTGACAATTTTTGTTTCTGGTTGTCTTTGAAATTTTCCTTTCTTTTACTTTATCACAAGAAAACAAAGCTGCCACAGACTTTATTAGCAGAAATAAACTTGGAATAAATTACAAATACATATAATTTATTATTTATGCAACTTAGAACAAAATTAGCAGTTAGCAGAGAAAATATCAAGTGACACAGATTAAATGACTTATTTGGTATGATGGTATTGCTCTTTGTTGTTGAATTCCAAGCAATTCTGTTGCTTTCTAAATGTATGAAAGTGGAATACCAAATTGTCAAATATATTCACAAAGTTACTTTTAAAAGATTGTTTTCTGTAAACATTTTTAAACTTGAAAATTATTCAACATACAAAGTAATGTAATTAGATTTAGAAGCCAATTTAATGCCTTAGAGCCCAATTAAAAGCTATTATAAAAATGGGAAGAACTTGCATCAGATTACCAATAGTCAAGCATTTCTTATAATCCAAGAGCACTGGTTAGGCAAGATGCTTTAAAATTGAATGATAAATCTGCTGAATGGATATTTTTAAGTGACTGATTTTCTCGAATCTGGGTAGATGATAGTGTGTCCAAGGTGATCACTGTAATGATAGAGATGAAAACCTGCTTTTTAAACTGTGAAAAGATGAACCTGTGTATTTTATCTATTTTACATTTGTAAAACTGCTTCCACTGTTGTTTGATATGCCGACTCATACTTGCCTTTCATACAGTAGTGAAAGCAGTGTGGGATTAACATGAAACCTTAAATCTCAGAAAATTCTAGGAAAGCTTCATTCTTTTTTGCCCAATTTGCCTTAAAACAAGAGGCAAAATATAAAATAGATTTCTTGGAAAGGGAGGGTGCTCTTCATGTGTGAGGATTCTGCTTGCAGCTCCTCTGGTGCTCCTTGCCCCTTTATTTCGACTCAAAACAATTAAGTTTACCCTTGACTGCATTTCACATTTCACATTTTCTTCTTTCCTCTTATATTTGAAACTACGGTGCTAAGTAGTTTTATTTTCTTTGGTTTATTAAAGGGATTAATGATTTCTCTATCTAAAGTAAGCAAGCCAGCCTGCATTCTTCAAATTCTTCCATTCTAAGCTGGATCTACATACCCACATAGGTAAAGACATAGTAGTTAAATATGAATGGAGAAAAGAAAAATGACGCCCACTGGCCCACTGTGGACAGGTTTCTACAACATCAACTTCAGAGCTTTTTGTCTCCATAGGCTTGAAAAAGGCCATTACTTCTGAACAAAAAGCAATGGATCTTTTAGAAAGGTACTGTTAATAGGGTAACTTATGGGGAAAACATAAGTGAAGCCTTTGTTACTTAATGAAATGTTTTAAAATTACTTTTAATGGAATCTTCACTTAAGCATATAACACTTAAAACTGTAGGAAAAAAAAGAAAAATATCAACACCTCATTGGTGAGTCAAATTTATCATAGGGAACCTTCTGTTTATTTTTGAAATACAAACTGGAGTTTTTGCTTTGAAAATATAATCATTGAGTCTGAAAGGTGTCCAATTTGTTTCCCTAATACACCTATGAAAATATTAAAGATGCTATCATTTTAAGATATTTTAGGGAAAGTAATAACATTTTTGAACTATATCTCAGTAGAACTAGTATTTAAATAAATCAAGATCTTCAGTCAGTCTACATCCTTGTTTGATTCCTTTCCCTGTTAGTGCAATATTTTAGAAAGTATTTTGTGTTTTAAAAATATGATTTATATTAAGATGAAGTTATATGATGGTGGTAGTAATTATCTAACTTGTGTATTCATTAAATTTAATTTGGTTTTGAGTTGACTTGATTACTCATTTTCAAAAAATTTTAAAGTATGAAATATTTTAGTTTCTTTTTAGTGATCTTCCTTGAAAATTACTTAATGCTGGGAATTTTTAAAAATTTTTATTAAATGTGCAGATATGATGTCATGAACTTCTTACCTAAGTTTAATGTATTATTATTTTGAATCAAACTTGAGATTGAAGAAAACATAAGCTTCATTACATTTTTTCAAATTTGTTAATATTTCTAGATTAACTGGAATTTAAACAATCATAATTTAGAGTATCAGTAATTTATTCATGAACATTAGAACCGCTGTTAGAAAATTTGACAAAATGAACTACCTCTGATTGCTGAGGCTTTGCAAAAACAAATGGTATTTCAAATAAACTACATACATGGTTAAACTGAAAAACTGGAGTACATCAGGTTAGTTGATAGTGACAGCAAAATGCTTTCTAAGCAGCCTGTCTGGTAGTTAAATTTTCCACGATCATCAGATTTCAGGAAAGTTCCAATTCTTTTGTTTAATGCCAGGCAAGCAGAAGGACCTCTACTCCCCTCTTGAGAGTCATGAAGTCTGAAGGGTTTGCTGAGAGGCAGAGATGCAAGTGGGCCTTTCATCCTCAGTTTTATCCAGACCATTTTCCAACCTGAAGAAGGTTTTGTTTCACTTGTGGCAAACAGGGGATACAAGTTCCAAAGCAAAGGATTTTTACTCTTCTCTTTTAATGTCACTGGTCCTTTTTTTTCAATGAGTTTGTAACAAATGAATCTAATTCTGCTTCATTTATTTTGGCTTCTAAAGTTAAATCAAGCACCCTTAACACAGGAAGGCAAGCTAGGATCTGATCTTTCATCATAGTGAATGTCCTTCCTTCTATGATATGAAAATTGGACTGAATGAATGAGAGAACGAGGATTTTTAGTAGAGAACATGGGCAAAGGGCATACTTTGAAGTTTGTGCTGACTTTTGAACAAGTGTAATTTAAAGTGTGCTTACTTTTGTAAACCAAAAACTTTTTAACCACCACAAATCTGAAATTCCTTTCTGTATGTGAATATAATTTGGCTTTACATTTTTCATACTTAAATTTACAAACACTGTTTCTACAAATGTTTACTTGAGCCAACTCTGGAGGCATTGCGAGACCACCTAAAAATAATAAAGTGCCCTTTTTTTATGTCCTTGTAAGGTATTGATTTAAACCAGATGAAGTAAAAGAAAATCAACAACACATAAACTGATCAATCCACAGTCTGGTGGCACACGTTAAAAGTGGTGTTTAACCAAATGTGGTCTGCAGGTTCTCCTTCAGAGTTACCCCAGGAATTTGTGCACATATAAAATGAAAGAACAACAACAACAAAAGAACAAAAGCTGTCATTGTCTCATCAACTGAGCACAGTTTCTCCCTCCTCTCATCCAAACAGAATAATACCCAGAGTGTGCGTTGTATACACTCCTGGCACTGATTTCAGGGCAGGAAAGGGGTGCTGTATATGTAAACCAGATGAAACTTTCTTTTTAAAATTGTGTTTTATATGTTTCTCCATAAAAATCTTCTCTCTGGGATTCTTATCAACAGAAAAAATGAAGTCCTGAAATTGCCATCTTATATAATATAAAATGACTTTCAAACCTGACCTTTACTGTTCTGTTTGATAAAACTTAATGATGATGATTTGCATTTTGAAAACAGATAATGCTTTATGAAATGCACATACCTATTTTCATTTTTGAAAGAAGTTTTTTTCAGAAATACTTATTAGCCAGTTATTTGTTGGGAATGGGTCTGCTAACTGGTTTTTGTAAATTTTTGAAAGGTGGAGTACTAGAAGAAGCAGAGAAACACCCCTTTTTAGGCTCTGAAGAGAAAATGCTGTTTTGAGGATTAATATTGCGGAGAGGTTTACTGTAGAGTTTTTGCCCGCTGGGGGGTGGTACACTACCAGTACACTGCTTTCAGAAGCCGCAAGTCAGATGTTGGCTGCTGCTGGCCAGTTTTCTCTGGTTTAATTACAACAAAGCCTCCCGTTGAGAAGAACAGTGAAGGCCTCTGGGGCTAAAGGTGGGGGTGGGAGGGAAGGGGAATGAGAGGCGAAGGAGGGGAGAAATTACAGCCTTTGAAAAATTTACTGGGTCTTATTTCCCTCCTCGACTTCATTTATGGTGCTCTTCGTTTGAAGTGAAACAATTATTTATAATGCTTTTTAAATAAGCTGGTGTAAATAAGAGAATATATAAAAGGATTTATTCAGAATGTTTAAGTTAGCTCTGGATCTTGTCATTAATCACATTCTTTGTTCTGTAGCCCACCCACCTTTTAAAAGGGGGAGGAAAGTTGGGAATTGGCTGAAATAACTAGTCTTCCCAAATATGCTTAAATATAATATGCCCAAATTTAATATTGATATGAACAATTGGCACATCGAATCTAAAAAAGAAACAGCAAACATTCATATAATATGAAGACAGATTCTCTGCTACTGATATTGGTGGGGCTTAAAATTGTTCAGAGTTTTTCAGAAAAAGGTGACAGCCTTAGGATGTGTGTGTGGCTAAGACAAGCTCAGAAAAATCTCTCTGCGTTGCACTTTCATGAATAAAGCTGATAATTGTATTTTTCATCTGGATAAATTGAGGGTTCATTAGGTTCTAGTGTCCCTAGGCAGGAGATGCTAAGCATAATTGGAGTTTCTGTTTGATTGGGCAATATAGTCTAGAGAAGAAACTGGGGTAAAGATAATTAATAGCTTGCTAACAAAGTCTGACAGCCACAAGATTTCAACCAAATTTATTTCACACCGCTTCATTTAGCTCTGAAAAAGTTTTGATAGAATTGGAGGCTCCTTAATTAACACTTGAAAGCAAAAGAAACATACCTTCTATATTGCTACCACATTTGGTTATGACAGGTTTTGTTAGCGTTTTTCTTCTTTTTGGTAAAAACTTTATTTGCTGTCCAATTATGTATTTCATAAACATTTTGTTTAGGAAGTGTTTAATTGGCCATGTTGAACTAAACCATAGTTGACTTAAAAGGAGAAGGGATGAAAAAATGAAAAGCCCAATTAATGATAGATAGATGGTTCTCTTGAAACCCTGTATTAATGAATTCATTATGTTTATTCATTCACTAAAATCTTTGCTGATCCTTGAACTTAATGTATTTTGTCAGTGTTCCATTGAGAAAAAAATTAAACTTTTTTCTTTTTGGGTAAGTGCTGAAATTTTTGTAATGCAATTTTTTTTAGGTTAATGAGATAGATGATGATGTGTGTGTCTGTTTGTGCTCATATGCACATCCATTTGAAACCCAGTGGCACAAAGAATTTTCTTATAATTAAAACCTTGCATCGTTATTATTGGTTATTGAAGTAGTGATATTATTGTGGTACTTTTAAAGGATTTTGAAAAACTCATTTCCAAAGATATATCAATCATCTCTCATTTGGAGTCAGGCACAGTGATTCTACCTGAAATCAGATAAATCTCTTCTTCATGCTTATACTAGTTAGGGTATTCTTATGCAGTTTGGGATAAATGAAAGGCATTGCTAGAGCTGTGGTACTTTTCTAGTGGCTTTATTCAATATTTCATGTTTATCAAATAACATGTGTACATTTTAAAGCAGATAAATTTATTAAGAAAATTTTAAATACCTGAAGGCTATTAGAGTGTTTAGTCCATTATTTTTTAAAAACAAGATTTTTTTCTTTTTATGTAGAAAGTACCCCCCCACCACATCGAGAAAATACGGGCCTGTTGCGCTGTTTCTATACGACCATTTTGTTTTAGACCTCATTTACAGAGAAAAAAAAAATTGAGAAGATACCCTTAACTACTTTTTGAAAGCTTTGAAGTATATATACATTTGTTCCGATATGTGATTTTTCCAATATGAGTTACAAGGGATTGGATAGTCTGCATACCCTACTCGAAGAGGGTTTTTTTTCCCTCATGTATTTTTCCCCCTTTATCTTAAACTTGCAACACACATCAGACATAGCTTCCAGGATGAGCTTTGTTAGTTTTTCTGAGTCGACTTAGCTAGTTTCAATGCAGGTCACATATTGCATTTGCCTGAGCAATGGATTTTGGCATTCTACTGAAGAGAGGGTATGTTTTGGAAGGGTCTCTCTCCTCTGAGTTCAGTTTACTAGGAGATTCACAGCCCTGAACTGCTTGGAGGAGCTCTGGCAGGAGAGCAGTGCAAGCTGTAAGATCTAGGTGTAGCTGTTAATCCTTTACCGCGGCACCCAAGTCTCCAGGACGGCTCGGCCGGCTGTGAGCAAGACGTATGCTTTTCATGTACTGCGTACTCATGGGCTGAGGGATTATTGATTTTCTTTCACAGTTGTAAAAACAGCAATCGGCGATCATACCACACGTACAGTACACACCAAGTTAGCAAGACCTTTTGCTTTTCTGTGAAAAATCTGTCTTGTATCCCCTGATATTTAACATTTAACTTTGCAACGTGCTATTTTTCCATAAAGCTTTTTACAAATAACAATTACCAGAGAGGCAAATAGCTATCATTTTTCAAAAATGAAAAAGAGGCTTAAGAAACTTCCTGCATTTGGCTATGTAGTCAAAAGATTTTCTTGCTGGCACGCACATGCATTGCCCGTACTGGTGACAGAGAGCAAGCGTCCCTGTTTGGATTCCTCATGGTACCAAGTCTCTTCTTTCTCGAGAATAAAACCAAGCAAACTTTCTGGGACAATTATAAGGGGGGCGAAAAAAACACGGAAAACACTTACCAGGACGACGAGAAAAAGCAATCCTACATAGACTGGTGCTATCGCTGTAATTCCATTACCGTGGGCTGAAGTAATAACCCTCCCCGTCTCCCAAGCGCTGCGTCTAGTCCACACAAAGCCAAGCGGCCGCGGCAGCCCGAGCTTGTCCCGCTTCAGATCGCTCCGGAGCTGAGCCAGCGAGGGAGAGCGCTCGCGTTCACTGCACGCAGCCCACCTCCAAGTCTGAAGTTTAAAGCTGCACCTCGCAGTGGTCGAAGAAGGGTGATGTCATAGATGGGCAGGACTTAGCCAAGCTCTGGTTCAGTGAGGTAACTGGATAATCAGATGAGCTTCGCGAACGCTAGAGGGGGTGCGAGAAGCCGAAATGGGGCGTTGAGCTCGCCAAAGCTAAGATGCCATTTGGTTTGTAGGCACCTCTTGGAACCTCAACATTTTCTAAAGTTTACTACTACGCGGTAGTGGTAGCATACATTCTTAGAAAAAATGAAAACACGCTGGAAGGGTACTCATAAAACTGCAACAGAAAACACATTAAAAATTTCTAAGTCATCTGTATTAAAAATAATTTAACCATAATCAAATTATTATTGATGAATTACAATGATGATGTAACTGTGAAGGATGGAGGCCAATGATCCCAACTGTAAATAGTTATTTGAGAAAGAAATAGAAATCTGACTTATTTAGGAGAAAGGAAATACAAATATCCTCGTGGCACAGTCCTGTAATCTCAGAAAGACATACATAGTATTTATGACATAAATAGTGTCTTTACCAGTTTATAGATTTGGCATTCTCATTGAGGACATATAACACTAAACTTTTGAATGTGACCCCTCCTAGGACTTTTTTTTTTTAGACAAAATTACAATTTAAAAATAATGTTATATATTCTCTGTTTTTTTCCCAGTGTTGAACCTGTGTTACCATAAGTCTTTTTTAAATGAACGAAATAACTTTTTTTTTTTACTATTATCTAGATACTAAAACTGCTGTGAGTGTAAGATTTCTATATAGAATTTCTTAAGTCACTTTTAACTCTTACAAAGATACCCAAAAGAAGTCTTGCTGGATCAAATGGAACATTTTTATTTACAGCTTTTTGAGGAATCTCTGTTCCGCTTTCCATAGTGGTTGTAGTGGTTTACAGTCCAAACAGCCGTGTAAAGGGATTTGTTTTTCCCTGCAACCCTGCTAACATCTGTTTCTGTTCAAGTTCTTACTATATACCGTTCTCACTGGAGTAAGATGGTACCTTAGTGATGTCTTGATGTATATTTCTTTAATGGCAAAAGAGGTTGAAAATTTTTTCATGTGTTTACACCCATGTCTATAGCAGTACAATTAACAATAGCTGAATTATGGAAGATGCCAAAATATCCATCACCAAGCAATGGATGCAAAAAATGTGATATTTGTACACAATAGAATACTATTCTTCCAGAAAGGAACATAGATTTGAGGCATTTGTAGATAAATGGATGCAACTTGAGGCCAGCATGTTCAGTGAAGTGAGTCAGACTCAAGGTTAATTTTGCATGGTTACTCTGCTGTGAGAAAGCTAGAGTACAAGTTATAGAATAAAATGGGTGGGATACTGGGAGTTGAGAGAAAAAAGGGTGCGTGGAGAGCCAAAAAGAGGGAGGAGATAGATTGTAATAATGTCACCATATATACGTAAACAAAATCTCAAGCCTAATGTAACCATTGTATATCAATAAAAATGCGAAGAAAGAATTTCTTAACTCAAAGTTGAGAATTTGCTATACTCCTTTCTCTGTTTGATCATATTTATAGTGGCAGTGACTCTGGATTGAAAGAAAACAGAAGAAAGAGAGATTCTATTCACAAATATTTCTAGGTTAAAAATAGATTACCCTTAGGGTGAGGCTCAGATGCCAAGTACAGCCTATGAAGCTGTGAAATGTGGATTTAACCACTTTATCTTTAAAACTAGAAGGTACAAGCAACCAATGAACTGCTTCTTTCTTTCACTGTGGGTGAACTTGGACAGAGAGCAATTTCTCTCAATGAAGGAAAGCACACAGTAAGTGTATGAGAACATTTGATGTTTATAAGATTCATGGAAATAAACTGGCACAAGAGGCTGTGCTTTTGAGGTTTCGGATAACAGCCAGAAAGGAAATTTTGGCCCCCCAAAAACTTTGGAGCTGCCCCTGATCTCACAAAAAGCCATGTCTTTAATTAAGCATGTCTTATTGATAAAAATGGCAGGCCCAATCATTTGAAATATTCAACATATCTTTACAGTTGTAACTTGCTTCTTTCCTTTTTTCTCTTCAAAGTAGGAAATTGTTCATTTTGAAAAGAAAAGACCTTTTAAGGTTTGAGGCAAAACCAGAATGAAATATGGCAGTAACGAATCAGTTTCAAAGAAAAACAATGTAACACTTTTTTGTAGATTTATGTATAATAAAGTACTCAAGCAAATAGTGGACTGAATGTCACTTAAGTGAGCTGAAGAATGAAGAAGTTAGTTAACCTCTTAAATTGATAAATTTACTTCTGGGGACAATTTTCAAAATAGTAAATTTTGTTTCAATGTAATTTTTACTTAGTGAGCAAATACATTTCAGAACCTGTCACGCATACCTCATTTATATTCATTAATGTGGTTCTCTTAACAATTCTATGAAGGTAGTTATGTCATTATCCCCACTTTACAAACTAGAACATATTTGTTAAGAAGCTTGGTCAAGAACAAACAGCATTGTGCGGAGGCCTCACTCCTAAACAGACTGCTTGCTTGACTATTAATATTTATTACTTTGATATTTTTTAAAGGTTGCAGTGCTTGGAATATTGGATGTAATTATTTTTAAAATATCTAGATGAAGTAAATGTAAATAAACATCTGCAGGGTATTCTTTCAAAGTCCACACGCAAAAAGCTAAGAGTAGTTATAAAAAATAAAAGATAGTTATTGAAAAAGATGTGGAAAAAAAGATGATTCGTGCTCATTGTTGGTGGGAAAATGCAAATTAGTATACTCATGATAGAAATAAGTATGGAAGTTCCTCAAAAAACTGAAAATAGAACCAAGCTAGGAGCCATTAGTCCCACGACTAGATATTAAACAAAATACTAGGTTAAAAAAAAGAGAAACCAGCATGTCAAAGTTATACTTCCATGTTCACTGCAGCATTATTCATAACAGTTAGGATATGGAATTAATCTAAGTGTTCATCAGTGGATGAATGGGTAAGGAAAATCTTCTACATATATGACATAATGGAATACTTTCAAAAGATACTTAGCTTTTAAGATGAAATGAGCTCTAGCATTTATGACATAAATGAACCTGGAGGACATTATGTTTAATGAAACAAGCCAGTCATAAAATGAAAAAATACTACATGATCTCATTCAAATACTCAAATGTGAAATCTAAAAAGTTGAATTCAGAGAGCAAAGAGGAGAAAGGTGGTTACCAGGGGCTTCAGGTAGAAGTGACAGTTGGGGACATACTTATCCAAAGAGACAAAATTTCAGTTAGAAGTGAAGCATAAGTTCAAGAGATTTATTGTACAATGTGGTGACTGTCGCTAAGGACAATATCTTGTATACTTAAAAAGCGATAAGAGAGTAGATTTTAAGTGTTCTCATCATGAAACGATGAGGTGCTATATATGCTAAGTAGCTTAATTTAGCCATCTCACAATGTATACATATTTTAAATTGTGCCATGTACAATTTGCCTGTAAGTTAAAAAAATCTAGGGTAAGACAAGTCTCAGTAAGAGAGATGAAGCAGTAAATTATTAAGTTTCAGGCTCATTCTTCAACTTTGTTTTCCTCTGCGGTCGTGTCTAATGGGTTTGGAATCTGGGAGATGACCTACACTGCTATTTGTAATAAGAACTTGGGTGAGTCACTTTATCTCTCCTGGGGATATGAGCAGTTCCCCTGCCAGCCTCAAGGGGTTGTTGGAAAGTGAAAATGATTTATCATGGTTATCAAGCCCTTTTACAAGCTATAAAGTTCATATTTACTGTTAGTTATTGTGTAATTAGCCATCTTTTCTTTTAGAAAGGAATTTCAGGAACACCTCCTTTAGAAAACCACTTACTGCATTTTGTCCCTCTTTTTTATCTTACATCATTAGATGATACAAGGCATGTCTTTAGCCTGGCATGTGGTCACACGGAGTTGATTTTAGTCATTATTATTTAATTTCTAGCAGAAGTCCTGGACTTTGGGAAGAAATAAAAAAGAAAATACCTCCTGTATGACACAGAATCTTCCAGACTATGATCTAGAAAACATAGTTTCGTATAGTTCTCTGTTAGCAGGGGCCTTAGACACTGGAGCATCCAGGAGTTTAAGTCCTACTTTCAGTTTTCTAATTTTAGTTTTCGATGAATATGATCCCTTTCATGTATGAATGTCATAAATACTATGTATGTCTTTCTGTTCCAAGGCTGACCAACTCATGGTGTCTCCCCGAGGAACATTCAGGTTTGGTGAGATAGAGTACTGTGATCACTGCCTTTAGCAGAGAAGAATACTGGACATTTCTAGATTATTGTATGATGCCTGTGAGGTATTTTGGTTTCTGTTTCTTAATCTCACCTTACTAGAACACCTATATTTGTCAGGGTTTATTGTGTTTCGCTGTGATACAAGAAACCTGAGACCACGATTGGTCTACCTCTGTGGCTCCCAACAGCACTGCTTTCATGGTTTTACCCATTCCATTTCAGGCCTTTAATTCCTCTCTTGAAATTTAGCATGAATGTGAGTACATAGAAAATGACCCCTATGTTTTTGCAGAACTAAATTTTAGTGAAATACGACTTTATTCTTAAAGTAAATGGCTGCTGCTCAAAAATAAAATTTCAAGCCTAAAATGGAGCTGCTGGTACTTCCCTCCTCTTTCTAAATATCAGTTATGCGTTTCGGTTTCCACAAGGCCTATACTCCCATAGAGGAAAGAGCACTGAGGTAACTTAACTACCTGCAGGGTTCTCAAGTCAGTGTTGTTAAGATGGCCAGTGAAGTGGGCAGCTGTGTGATACCCCTGAGGGATAGAGAACAGGATGTCAAACAATGAACCAAAGATAATACAGTAACCAAGAGGAAGCAAGCAGAAAAAAGATCAGGGGGGAGAGGAATTCTTTCTTCTTCCCATTGCATCCTTTTGACATTTAGGCTTCTTCTGTTTTGTCCATAGTTCACTCTAACCTTTATTTTCTTTGTGTGTGCCCAGCACAAGTTTATTTTCTAGATCCCACTTATTGACATCTCTGGTTTATCTGCACATTTCACATCCTTTCTAGCTGTTTAATAAAGGTCATGTTTACAACTTCTGTATTGATGGCTTGCCCAGTAGGCCAGGTGTCAGCTTCTTGATGTCCAGTAGAATCCCTGCTATCAGGCAAAATCCTATAATTGTATTTTGGTGCATTTTTTTTCATATATTGAAATGTTGACTTCCAGTCTGCAGAAATTTATAATATGGCAATAATATTAACTTACTACATACTGATCACCATATGATCACCATATTCATTAATTTTTTTCATCACATGAAAGGTAGGTACTTTTTATGTTCTACCTTTTATATATAGGAAAACAGGTACAAGAGTCAAGAAGGTGGTCCATCGTTACCTAGTGGTGATTGGATGCTGTGTGCTAACACTTCCCCCACCATGGAATATGGGTAGGCTCTGTACTAGCAAGTAGGCTTTTGTGGTATGCATACATAACAGAAATGTTTCTACCTTCATAAGTTTGTTCAAGATTTCCCTTAAAACACTCCCAACCCCTACCAATTATTCATATCTTAGTAAAGACTATTTATAAATGAAGTATCTCTTGAAATTTCATAGCCCCCAGTTAAGATAGTATCATCAAGTTTAATTGCAGGACTTACATACATTTCTGACCTTTAGAAAAATAAAATTTTACATCTTTAGAAACTTGATCATTTGGGCTATAGGAAAAAAACATTGCTTTGCGAGAGAAGGAATATTTATAATAGATTGTCCATGCTTAAAGCATTGGATGAATACCTGGAAATGAGAACTGGATGCTGGAGGTAATTATCTGCCTCTAAAAACATGATATGTAAATATGAAGGATATACACTTAACCCAAAAATCATGGATAATAGTAAAACACAGTAAGAAAGTTCGAAAGTGATGACTTTTCATTACTTTAAGCTTAATTTTAAAAAGCATAAATATCGTGCTGGAAATCCAGCTGAGTAGTAGAGTGCTTGCCTAGCATGTGCACAGTTCTTCACTAAAAAAGTGCATATAATTTAATTATTAATGACTTTGTTTAACAGCTAGAACATGAAATTCCTGAAAACTTAACAGTTGGCTTTTGGGAACCAACAGGAACCACATGACACTTGTTTATTTATATGCACAGAGAAATTCTCTTAACACTACCTTACACACATCTCTTGACTGACGCTCACCCCTTTACTTGGTGCCTGGCGGCAGGTACTCTTGGTTCTAACGCTCACTGTACCTTGTAATAAACCACCCTTTCTGAACCTCTTTTTTATCTGTAAATAATAATGATAGTGATGACTTTTCTGAACCCACATATACACACTATGAAAGTCAGTCTTTACAACAGGGGAATACTCTGATTCTTTATTTTATAGCTGTGGAAAGAGAAGAGAAGAGATAGTAGGTAGCTTGCCCCACTGGGAAGTGACAGCGGATATCAGAATATGCAATTTGGCCTCTGGCCTACAACCTTAAGCTTCTCAATATACTGCCTACATAATTGGTCATAAAGATGAAATGACATAGCATATTTAATATGCCTGGCTCAGTTTATTTATTCCAATACCCTTTTTTTCTATTTGGAGAATTCTTTAGGACCAGGAGGTCTTGGAAATGTATCTGAAAATGGAAACTTTCGTGATCTAGCAGTGGTCTCAGTCCTTACTGCAGATAAATTCCTTGGGGATCTTTTAGAAACTTAGATTCCAGGGCACATCACATATAATTTAACCAGAACCCTGGGCAATTGTTCATGGGTATTAGTGTTTTAGAGTTTCCCAGGTGATTAGACCATGATTTTTCTACCTTAGTAGAAAACTGGTACCTTTGAGAATTTCAATGATAATAGCATTTTCGGCTTCTGTTTGCTGACATTTCTCCCTTTTTTCACAAATACAGGGAGATTACCACATAGGCGGTCCATCTGGGAACCATGTTTATCCAAAGAGAAAAATTGGTTTGAATTTTACTAACAAGTAGCTGCCAAAAGTACAGGTTCATTAGTAGAAATTTCACTTCATGGAGACAATTTCCTACAGACACAGAATTATCTAACCTCATTCCACAATGTGTTCCAGTCACCACCTAGGATACATTATGACAGGGAAGGTTCTTATGAATGGCTCTTTCTGTCTACTGTAAGATTATTTGTGCACTTTATCCCCATTATTAGTTGTGCAACCTAAGTTAACAAATAACTGTGGTGAAATTCATGTATCGTTAAATTAATTACTTCAAAGTGAAGAATTGGGTAGCATTTGGTACATTCATAATGTTGTGCAACAACTATTGTGTCTCCAAAACATTTACATCACCTTAAAAGAAAATCCTGTACCAGTTGAGCAATTGCTCTCTATTTTTTCTTCCCCTCCCTCCCTCAGGTTCTTGGCAATCACCAATGTATCTCTTTTTCTAAGGATTTACTAGCTTGCATATTTCACATAAATGTAGCCATACAGTATGTAGCCATTTGTATCTGGCTTATTTCAATTAGTATTAGATTTTCAAAGTTCATTCATATTGTGACATGTGTTAATACTTCATTCCATTTCATGGTCAAATAATGTTTCTTTGCATGTATCTAGGCTTTCTGAATTTTTTTTCTAACGATGGAAATTTGGATAATTTCTACATGTTGGTTATTATGAATAATACTGCCATAAACATTAGTTTTTGCGTATCAGCAACATTTCTGTGAATATATGTTTTATTTCTTTTGGGTAAATCTGTCGTAGTAAAATTGCTGGTAATCCTATGTTTTTACTTTTTAGGAACCACAGTGGTTGAAACATTTTATATTCCCACCAGCAGCATACAAGTGTTCTATTTTATAACATTTTGTCAACACTTACCATTTTTAGTTTTGATTATACCTATCCTATTGATCGTGAAGTGGTATCTCACTATACATTTTATTTACATCTCCTTCATGACTGATGAACATCTTTCCATGTGTTTGTTAGGCTGGTGATTGGTGTATGTTCTTCTTTGGAGAAATGCATTTTCATATCTGCTGCCAATATTTTTGTTTGCTCTGTTGCCAATATTATTGTAAGTGTACTTTGTACACTATTGATATTCAAACTTTATGAGATGTACGCTTTTCAGATATTTTCTGTCACTGTGTGGGTTTTCTTTTCACTTTCTTGGTAATGTTCTTTGGCACACTTTTTTTTGTAATTTTGTAGAAATCTCATTGATGTTGTTTGTGCTTATGCTTTTGGTATTATATTCCAGAATCCATTTACCAAATCCAAGGTCATGAGATGCATTTCTGTTTTCCATTTTCTAAGTTTAAGGCTTTAGCCTCTATATATGAGTTATTTGGAATTAAAGTTGAAATACAGAGTTGTGGTCTAACTTCATTAGTTTGTGTCTCACTATCATTCATTCACTTGTATCACAACATCATTTTTGAAGAAACTGTTCATTCCACATTGAATTGGCTTAGTGCCATTATTAGATTTCAATTAGTTAGAAATACTTAAATGTAATTATATATTCTTAATTCTATTTCATCAATCTATGTATCTTTGCTCTGCTACTATCTCATTGTTTCAGTTATTATAGGCTGGCAGTAAATTTTGAAATTAGTGTGAATCCTCCATTTCTCTAATTTTTTCTTTTCAGTATTGTCTTAGCTATTCAGGACTGCTTTTAAATCCACATGAGCATGAGGATTGGCTTTTCTATTTAAAAAAATAAAAAGGCCATTGGAGTCTTGGTAGGAATGTCATTGAATTAGTACATTGTTCTAGGTAATATTGCCATTTAATAATATTAAGCACTTCAGTTTGTGAATGCAAATATATTTCTATTTAGATATTCTGTAATTTCTCTTAGAAATATATGTAGTTTTCAAGTAACCGTCTCCCACATCCATAACTAATTGGTTTCTGCATACTGTATTCTTTTGGGTGATTTTATAAGTAAAATTGATTTCATATATATTGACTTTATTATAGCTGCTCTGTAAAAACACAAGATATTTATGTTGATCTTGTAGACTGCAACTTGCTGAAATTGGTTGCTAACTTGAGGAAATGTTTTTGTATGTGCATATGTATAGATTCTTTTTTAACATTTTTAATGCACTTGTGACCATACATCTGCAAAGAAAGATTTACTTTTTTGTTTTTTTACAATTCACATGGCGGTTTTCCCTCCTATTTTCCCCCCTCGTTTTCCTCATTTCTCTGCATACAACATCCATTAGCATCATTATTAGATGTGGTTAGATCAGATGCTGGATTGTTTGTGAAGGACCTTTAACATTTTTTGGAAAGTCTCTTCTATTCCTTGTTTTCTAAATTATTTTTTGAAGATTAAATGTTGCATTTTTAACTTTTTCATCAATTGAGATAATCTTGTTTTTTCTTCCCCTTCATTCTATTAATATGCTATACAATAATTTTTTTACATTCAGTCTTCCTTACAATCTTGTATAAATCTCATTTGCTATTTATACAATTCTTTTAATATTAAATTAATTTAGTTTCTTGTATTTTGGAGAGGATATTTTACACTTATAAGCAACATTATTCTGTCAGTTTTATTTTGTGTTATGCCTTATTTTGATTCATTGTTCCTAGCCTCATAGAATGAGTTAAAAATTCCACCCTCATCTTCTATGTTCCAAAAGAGTTTCTTAAGAATTATGTTAATTTTTAAGGTTTTTTAATATAGTTATAATAGTAAAGCTTTTCTTTGTTGAGAGAATTTTTATTATGATTTAATCTTTTTAATTGTAATAGGTCAGCTTAGTGTTCTGTTTCTTCTTTATTTCTTTATTCAGTTTTTGTAGTTTGTGTTTCAAGGAATTTATTCAATTTATCTGGTTTGTATAACTTGCTGGTACATAATTATTTATTTTCATTTTCATCTGTTTCAAGATACTTCTAATTCCCTTATGAATTCTTCTTTGATGCACTGGTGAAGATCGTAACCACATAGATGCCACATATTAAGATATTACAGTTGTATTATTTGATTTTCATGTATTTTTGAATTTTCCAATGTTTATTTATTTCTACCTTTGTGCTGTTATAGTTGGGATGATACCTTATAGGATTTTGTAGTAGATAAAAAGAAATATTACAGACAAAAATAGTACTAGTGTCTTAGTTACTTTTTCATCACTGTGACTCAATACCCTACACCCACAACTTAGGGAGAAAAGATTTATTGTAGCTTAAAGTTTCAGAAAGCCTCAGTCGTTTCATGGTGGTTGACTGGAAAATGGTAAAATCGCGTGGTGGGGCCTCAGCTAGAGTTAGAGCTACTGGTGGACAGAGGTCCTCACAGCTTGGCGAAGCACCTTGGCTAGGAGGAACGGCCGAACTAGCACACTCCCCTCCAGGTCAAGCCCTACCTCCCAATCCTTCACAGTGTCCATAAGAACATGAGGCTTTTAGGGGATGCTTCATGACTGACCCACCACTGTTAGCTCTGCAGTTTACTACGTAGTTACTTATACTTCAGGCTTTCTTCATATGGCTTAAGTTGTTGCCTACTGTACTTTGATTTTAACTGTTGGCATTTCTTCCAGGGCTGTTCTTTTAATATGAATTCCTTCAGTGTTGGCTTTTATGATATTGTCTTAGTGATTCCTCATTTGTGAAGGGTAGTTTTCTAAATTCAGAATTCTTGACTAATGGTTTCTGTTTTCCGCACTTTAAAAATGCCATTTCAGTTCCTTATGGACTCCGTGCTTTCTGATAAGAAATCCACTGTTAATCTCTCCCCACCCCCACCAATAGTTTGTACTTTTAATAGTATGTATTTGAATTATACAATAGTTAGAGTAAACTAGAGGCATTGGTGCACAGACATATCACTCTACTGGTAATCTTAACTGGAGATCCCTTGTCTGATTTTTGGGGTTATTTTTTCCTTTGATTTTCTCTTTGAGGTTGCTTTTCAGCAATTTCCAGAGTCTTGGTATGGCTCTTTGGGTTTATCTTTAGAGTTTGTTGAGTCTCTTGAACATGTATATCTACGCATTTCATCAAAATTTGGGGAGGTTTTGACCATTATCTCTCCAAGTATCCTTTTTGCTTCTTTGTTTCCTCTTCCTCTGGGGTTTTCACTACGTGAGTATTGGTGTGGTTGGCATACCTATTTAAATCCTATGAGTCTTGTAGACTTTGTTCATATATCTTCCGATTTATCTCGTCTTTTGTTTTTTCCGTTTATATTCTCAATAGTCTTCTAATAAGAGGATTTTATTTTATAGTACATTTTGTTTTTATAATGTGTGACTTTTATTTCATAAAGTCTCTCTGTTGGTACCGTTTGCTTATATATCATCATACTTGGTTTTCCTTTTTGCTCTTTGATTTACTAAGGTAGGTGATTTGAGGTATTTTTTCAATAAATCCAATGTCTGTATTCAGTGTCTGCTCCTTTAGGTATAAATTCTATTTCTTTCTTTGTGAGTAGATTATATAGTTGTCTTTTCTTAGGTACTTTGTGTTTAAAGAGAGGAATTTAAAATATTATAATGTGGAATCTTGAGAAATCAGATTTTGCTTGCTCATCTGGGATTATTTTCATTGCTTCCTATAAACTAAAAGTAGTTGGTGACGTTTTGAACTATTCTTTAAAAACCTGTACTCTTTGACATGTGTAGTTTCTGAGGTCTCTTTTCCATTAACTTCTTTTCAGCTAGCTTCTTGATAGAGAATAACTCAGTAATAAGGAAGAAAATATAAAAAGGAAGGAAGTAAAAAAGAAAGTTACAAAAGAAGAAAGTGAAAATTTCCCTCAGTGTTCATAAACTGACTGTTAGCTGGGCTACTCATATACTATTTTTCCAAACCATTTTTTAGTTTTCTTAACCTTTAATTCTTGCTTGAATTGAGCCTAGCGTTCAGCCAGAATAGAGTTTCATTAGCTGTTTTCTGGGATTGTTAGCGGCTCTTTAAATTCCCAGCGTACTTATTTTTTCCTTCCAGGCTCTGGGTGCTCTATTATACATCTTGATCCTAATTTCTAGTTCCAGGTAACTGTGAGTTTATCTTATTGTATGGTTTAGATTTAAGTGTATTCCGTAAAGGTTCACAAGTTGGAGTCTTGGCTCACAGTGTGGCCGCATTTGGTGGTAATAAGATCTTTAAGAATTTGGGTATAGTGGGAGGTCTTGAGGTCAGTTGGGAGGAAAGGGATTAAAGTGCTTTTCATGAGACTCTGGGCTATCAGATTTCCTGCCTTGCTATGTGATCACTTGCTTCCATGTGTGCTCCTGCACTAACTCCAGGATATGACTCCAGGATATAGAGGCGCCACGGTTAATGTCATATCCTTAAGTCTCCAAAACAAAAACTTCTAGTTTTTATAAAGTTAGTCTACCTCAAATATTTTGTCATAGTAATCAAAAATGAAATAATAATAACATAATGTTTTTAAAGAAATTCCGACAACCTCCCTTTAATGAAATTGTGATTAGGAAGGCAAAGTTAAGGTACTTTATGCCATTTCTCAGGGATCCACCAAGCAGGTTGGAAAAAACAGTTCTTTTGAATAAGATTTTATTTACTCTCTTGAAATCCAAGGACAAGAGTGACACACTGAGGAAGCTAGCTCAGTTTTAGAGACTATTGTCAAGGCAAGGATACACTTGGAGCAATATGAGATACAACCATCACAAGTACGATCAAATACAAACATCACAACATCACAATGAAACATCACTTTCATGCCATTTTTAGTTTTTTTATTCCTCCTGCTATTCTTTTTTCTTCTCTATTTATATGTGTGTATTGTTTCTTCACTTACTATAAATCTCTGAGCATTCTCTTGAGTTCTGATAAAGTTGATTCTGAGTTGTGCTTGATTCTGTTACGTTTCATTTGGAGCACAGGCACATGGAGCTCCCTACTCAGGTTCACTGGTATCGTTTGCAGTATAGTTGGGGGATCTTAATTATCACATGGTATGACATATACTATAAGTATATGCTGAGTCATAAATATAATGCTGACCTTTCTGTATATGTGCTAATCCAAATTTATTTTTTTTCTTCTTGTCTACATTTATTTGTTTTAGAGTATTGGAATGAATGCAGGGGCTTTTTCATAAAAATTTGTTACTTGATAAATTCATATTGAAATATTTTTCCTTTTTCTATTTTACATAGTTTCAGATTAAATAAAGCAGAATGAAGATTTTAGAAATAGTCCTTGTACAACTTTTTAAAAAGTCTTGACAGCTGAAAATCAATTTCTATTGTTGGCAAAGGCCAACATTTTCATTCTGAACAGAGTTTTAAAGATAAATTCTTATAATGTTCTAACATATTATTTTTTGGTAGAGTGTCTTTGATGAGAAATAATTACCATAGAGACTTCAGGACTTTATTATTTGAAATAAGTAGAAGTTACTGTTTTTCAGTTATCTTGAAAATGTTATTTTAAACTTTAATATTAGACTCCTAGTCAAATAGTTTATAAACTAAAAGGTTAAGAATAAATATTAATGTATAAGTTACAAATGAATTCCCATGTCATTTATCTCTTTGAATAATTAGAATAAAAAATAAATAGCAAAAACATTTGCACATTAAGGAGTGTACAAAATACTATGTTAACTGAAGCAAGAGGGTAACTTTCATTGAGCTCCAGCCTGTGTTGTTTTAATAGCATAAATAGAATAAAAACGCTATATACGGAAAAAATTTGTTCGAGCTTTGGAAAACATCAATACTTGAGACAAACTATTTCCTTTCCCCCCATTTTTTTTTAAGAAGAGAAAATGTGCATGGAGTCTCTGTGTACTAATGAGAGGAAGTGAAGCACAAAAGGCTAAAGGATGCGATTCCTATAAAGAGTTTTCTGAATGACTTATACCAACTAGTCAGAACTTAGATTTAATTAAATTTGCCAGACTGGTGATGAGGCAGAGGACAATGGTCTGTTTAAGAAAAAGTGCCAGCTTTAACTTTAACTTTGAATTTTCTGGCCCCAGTCCATTTGATGTCACCACTTCAGTGTTATTTAAATGCAGGATTTTCTATTTAATTTCCTTTCAAGGGAGACATAAAAACCCTGATTTCTTTTCCAGGAAACCACCAAAGAATCTCTGTGTGGTGTATAAAGTAAACAACTGGATTTGCAGTAGAGAAATGCAGTCTAAATAATGGTATATTAAAATATTATGGCATAAATGTGCAGGTGAAGATCTTAAAAATTGAACACTTACTAGATTATTAACAATATTTACATATTTTTATGTACATTTAAACTCATTGGGAAATTATTAATTATAGAAGAGACTTTAAGTATTAAAAATAAGTAGAAAAATCTTGTATGATTTTTCATAAAGCTGTATTAAAAGTTCATTTTTTCCCTTCATCCCTTTCATTATAATTTCTACTCTCCTACTTTATGATTTTGAGCAAGTTATACTCAACTTTTTTACATTGAAAATAGAAAATATTTTTATTATAGTTTTAGAAATACTAACTGGCTCTATTTTGTATACATCTATCTGAATACTTGCTTTTTTATTCTTGGTAATGTAATTTTGAAGTGTCAATTATTTTCTAATCAAATCAAACTTGAGTTGACCTCAATTTACATAATCAACTAATGAGCAATTATTACTACATTGAGATTATTAGAAATAATAAAGCAACAAAATAAGTTTGTAATTAATATGGTTTCTTATAGTATTGGGTGTTTTTTGGAGGCTATATTGATAGGCTGCCTTCAACTGAAAGCTTCTTTCTTATAGGTTCTCTCTTCTTGAAATATTTCTTGTTTCTTCCTTCATCTAGTGCAATGCTTTCTGTTCGTCAGATTTTACTACCCCATCAGTTCCTACTGAATGGCTTCTTTGACCTCCTTAAACACATCAACTTTTCTCACTTCTGAATATTTCCATAACATGTTCCTCTCCTCTGGCCTTTGTAATAGATTTCACTTAGACTTCTCTGTGATCATTTTATGAATGTCCATCTTCCTGACCACATGGGGAGCTGCAAGGTTCAGGGATCTCTCCCAACTTTGCTCATCATTGTACTTCTTTAATTGCACAAGGCCCGGTACAGGGGGAGCTTGTAGTAAATACTTGCTATTAAATTACAAAAAAATGCAGTTCTCTGGAAAAATCTCAATAAGCTGTTTTTATCATATACTTTCATGAGAAATCAAAATGATTTCACCAGACAATAAAATTTATTACGTGTATAAAATAAGCCCATTTATATTGTGTCAACTGTCTTATTCACTCCATCCATTCGCTCGGTCAGTTCTTCAACCATGTTTACTGAAAGCTTAGTCTGTTGGCTCTTGTCTTGGTTTCATCATTGCATAACTTATCCCAAAGCTTAGCATCCTAACACCCATTTTGTAATTTCTAGCAGATTCTGTGAGTTGGGAACTTAGACTTAAGTCAGGCATGTACTGTCAGTCTTTCCTACAATACCTTACCAGAGTTGCAATCGCATAGTTGGTGCCTTTCTGGGTTCTCAGTAAGAATGATTAGAGTAGCTTGTTTGAGGTTGTATGCAGGCAGCCTGGCTTTACCTTATTATCTGAATTTCTCAACCTCCTCAAGGAGGAGATTGAGAAATTCAGTGTACGTGGGTGCTTCACATGATCTTTCCAGACAGTGATTTATTTTGTATCAATGCATGTCATGCCAGGGATCCTGAGAGTGCTCCAGTGGACTACCCATCGCTTTTCTAATTGCACCACAGACTATCCTTATGTAAGAGGCAGATACTAAAAAAGGATATGAATATAATGACAGCGATCTGTTGGAGGTGCCAAGTAATGTTCCATAGCTTTGATGATAGAAAGAAAATGGAATTTGTTGTCAGCAAACTCAGTATATGGGGGAGAAAAAGATCAGGGAATTAATAATTATGGAAACAATCTGCCATGATTATTAAGATTGTGGACTTTGGGCAAGCCTGTGTTTGAGTTCTGCTTCAACACATACTTTATATTTGCCTGCTATCTCTGTGTCTTCATTTTTTAATTATGTGCTGATTTATATATTTATTTCTGTGCTAGGAATGGAACACAGGACTTTTTCACCATAGTACATTCACAGACCATTTTTTAAAAATTTGAAGCAGGGTCTGGCTAAGTCACTAAATTGCCTGGCCGGGCTCAAGCTTGATTCTTTTGTCTCAACTGCTGGAATTACAGGCCTGTACATCAGACCCAGGTCCCACTCCTTATCTGTCCAGTTACTTATAGAATTCTGAGAGACTGTGTGGAAAAGAGTACACTGTACTTGAAAGAGAATGTATGTTATTTTAAAATAGAGTGGCTATTAGTAAACAGGTTTTAAAGAAATCTTATATAACTTCAACCATTAGTGAAAATATATTAATTTTGAAATACAATAAGAGATAAGATGGATGAAGATTTCTATGTTCTTTAAAAGTTAAAATGTATTAAATATATAAAATTTGTAATGAGTAAATTGAAAGGAAACTAGAATTTATACTATTACATGTCAAAAACTATGTAATGTAACATAAGAGGTAAGAGAGAAAAAAATATAATTTTGCACGTATTTATTAGGAAGGAAGGATAGAAAAAAGTGCCAACATTGGCAAAAAGAAAATAAGAAAAAGGAAATAAAAAAGTTAAAGCATAATTGTCAAGCCAAGTAGTTGATCGAAGACCAAGAAAATTCATAACCCCCAACTAATCTGATAATAATAAAAAAGGAAATAAATTATAGGAATGAAGAGAATATGAATACAGTTTCAAAAACTAAAAAACATTAAGATAATGCTATTATACTCATGCATTTAAAAAACTGGTTGAAATTTATAATTTTCTAAAATAAAAAGATACATTGTTCAAAACACATGGCATTCTAATTACTTCAAGTCATAGAAGGAATTGTAGAATTAGTTGTTTGCATCCATCTTTTATCATTTCTAATTCGTCAGTGTAGGTTTGTACTGATTGTTCAAGGCAGTGAAAGAGAAAACAAATATCAGTTTTTAGATTCTAAAATTTGAAATGTCAGTATATCTCATTTATTTACAAAACAAAGTCATATTCTTATGGTCTCATCTCATGTCCAACAAACCCTCCTAACCTCCTCCACTGAACTCACGTGAAGGAGCTGATCTCTTAAAATCATATCTGTTACTTGTATGAACCTGCTTGCATTAGTTTGATACCTAATAAACGAAACCAGGAGTGATTCCATGCATGCTGCATGGATGAGACATGGAATCCTCTGCACCAGAAGGTATGACTTTAGTTCCGTGCCCCAGTGTGGCTTATTTAGTCATTCCTTCCTTTTTTTTTAATTTAATTTGAGCTGCCAGTCTATTGATTGGTCCACCCATATTAAGGTTGGTGTTCTTCCCTCATTTGCGGGCCACTAAGTCAACCACTCACACCAAAGCTTTACCCTACAGGTTGACTGGGCATGCCCTAATCCCTTCAAGTTGACAGGTGCTTTAAGTGGTCACACTTGCTTTCTGAGACTTTTCAAATATGAAAGACGCTGAGGAAATATTTAGTGTTCTTGCTCTTCCATGCAATTATATATTTGATAAAAATTTGCTATACATGTTTAATAATTCATTTACACCTGAGATGAAAGTAATTGAGATTATAGTAACTTCTTGCAGAGTTCCTTTAGAACAAAATAAATTATATATATATATATATATGTATGTATAGATACACACACACACACACACACACACACACACATATATATATATATATATATATATATATATATATATATATATATATATATAACCAAATAGGATATCTGTGTAAATCATATGTACTTTTTAAAGGAGTTTGTTTTAATATTGAGTCTGTTAGGAGGAGCACTATTTCAGTCTGTTTTGCTGCTGTAGGAAGTATCATTGTTTTCTCTTTTTCTACAGTTTCCACCACCACCCCTGAACATACATACACCAAATAAATTGCTTCTATTAAATTGGAGGAGAAATAATCAGGGCTTCAGGATAAATATCTATAAAGCAATGCCTCCGAACATGCCTCTTGGAGGAAAAGGTTAATCTAACCTATTGCTGGCATAATTAGAAAATCTTGAAAATAGGGGTTCACAGTTTCTGTGTGAAGTGCTGTAATTATGCAGTGAAAGCGCACCTGAACCTAGGACGTGCTTTCACTTAGGAGAAGTAGCCAGCCTTGCGTGGCTCTACACTAGCTCCACATGGGCATACCTGCTCCTGTTCTCTTTATTTTAGGCTGTCCTCAGAGAATAAGGTGTTAAAAATAAATCTTGTCTTTGTATGTAGGCAATTTAATATCAGAATAAGTGAGGAGGTTTATTTCATAAGAATATTCTGTGTTTAAAAAAAGATGTTTATTGTATCATTATGGTATGTTATCCCTATAGTTGAAATGAGAAACTACAGGTGAAATTATTTGTAATTGTGTATACTTTAAAACTATGTATTGTATTATATCTATAAAATATTATTATGGACATTATTGTGTTGAGTACTAGTTGTACTTTATTTCCAACTCCTTTAGAGATTAATTTTTTAAAAGTTTTAACAAAATACTATTCTAAAACTTCTTACAGATCAAAAAATTTAACTAGTTCTCTTAATGCAAAAAAAGTTTGAATACGATTGACCTGCTGACCTTGATTCCCAGGAAACTGTCACGTTACTTCTTTATTCCTTTGTCCAGTTTAACAATGTGACCCAAAACACTGCCAAGCTTCAGAGTTTCTCAGCATTGCAAGGTCAAGCTTTGGTCACCATAGTTACAGTTTAGATCTGTAGGTCAGAGGTCAAATAGATTAATGATGTCAGACACATCTTTAAAAGATTCCAACACCACTTCACCATGCTGTAAACAGCTGAGCATATTTGATATGACAAAGGTATTGTTCGGTCTTGCCAATAAGAACATGTTTGGAGACAACAGATTGCAAGGATTTCCTTTAAGAACTTGTAATATTGGGCTGCAAATTCAGTAGTAATACTTGGTTGAGTGTTACATTTGTAGTATCAAATACAGATCGAAAGATACGGTATATTTAACAATGCACATTTTTTCTAAGCATATTTATATGCTTTGTTTTTCCCTCATCAATCTAATTGATTACCTATTATATTTTTAAAAAATACATGTGCTCTCTCCCCAGTTTGTTTGAAGCTAATCAGATGAGCAAGTTTTCTGACCGGGAGCAGACGCTCATTGTGTGTGGGCTGTGTGTCTTCTGCTCTAATTGGCGAAGTGTTTTTAAAGAATTTGCGTTCAGTTTTAAGAAGGGTCTGTGGTAAAACTTTATCACATTACAAACATTGCTTCATCTTTTTTTCTTGACATTATTTATAGTCTTAGACTCCAGATTTTGGATTCTGCATTCAATGTTTTTGGTCGTTCCAAAAGAAAATTGTTCTCATGTGACTCAGCGAGGAACTAGAAAAAACTATTATATTTTCAGTGAACACTACTTCTACAAAGATTCAAATGTTAATATTTTTATAAAGCTGCTTTGTAAATAATTGTAATGAAAACCTCTAAAATTCAAAGATAATGAAAGTGAGATAAGTTTTAAATTATTATTTTAATAAAATTATATTAATTGAATAACCACCAGATGGAACTTGTAGATATCCATTTTACTACAGAACACTTTAAAAAAGATTTCTAGCAATACGGAATTTTGCAGACAGCAGACAAGAATATGTTTAGCAGCAGCCTTAGGTTAAATTAAACATTAAAGGATGCCTTGTTTCTCAAAGTTTTGTTTCCCATGTGTACCTTGTGCAGCTGTAAGATTTTAAGCTTGCTGGAGCATTTGCTCTTGATCACATACTGTAAAGGTAGACAAAGGAGAGAGCTAGGAAGCTTGGCAGCTGCGAGGTGTTAATATGGAATTTAATAGCAAAGAAAGGGGGGAAACGGAGATTGGCAGCTGGAGGGGGAAGTCGGTCCTGAAGCCTGAGAAGACCTGGTAATTCAGTTGCCTTTAGTTTCAAGTGACAAGCTAGCTTTTATGCGAATGAATGGATTGTCTCTGGTTTTACTTTCAATTCAAAGAAAATTGTTGTCTTGTAGATATGGTGGAAACCAACTACTCAGCAAAGACATTAATTGCTGACCTGTTTGGTAGCACTTAGGGACACTGGTTCAACAAACTGATGAAGCATTCTGTTTGGTCATTGTGCAGGGAGAATGGCAAATCAATATTTAACTACCCTTTGAAGAAGCCACACAGTTGAAATACTGGTTTCATATAAAACTCTTTATTTACACACCAGCAGTGCCCTGAAAGAAAAGAAAAATAATTTGTATTAAATGTAAGAAAATTCTGAAGTCAAATAAAATATTAGACTGAGTTCTGACTTTCAAAATCTGAAATGCCATTGTACTTCTGTGAATGTTGTGTACCTTGCTTTTAGATTTCTTGCTTCTGATACAATTTTAAGGGGAGTAAATCAACCAATAGTTAATATCCTAATATCTGTTATTGAAAACATGAAATTTTGGATGTTGCATTTTTTTATTTACTCTTTCTCCTTAAAGTAGCTATTTTTTTTACTTTCTTTGCCTTTTAATTTACTTTAATCAATTTAAACTTTTATATTCCTACTAGTATATTGACCAGAAATACATGTATACATACATATTTACTCATAAATACACACACACGCACATACACAGACACACACACACACACACACACTAAAGTCACCAGAGCATAATGTCCAGGCTACTTAAGGCCAGTTGAAGTAGCATAGTGGAAAGGGTGGACCCTGTGAATCATACTTATTTTGGTGTCTGATGCTGCAACTTACAACTTAATAGTTGTGATGTTGTGTACATTGCCTAATCTTTTTGTGTCTGCTTATCTATGGGAGGATACTTAATTTGAAGCATTTTGTGAAGATCTTCTGGTTTAAAATTTAGCCTACCCTCTGAGGTATAGAAGATGGTCAATAACAGATAATAATAGGATCATAAATACCAGTCTCCAGTTACCTTACTGTGAGACTGTGGACAAGGTTTTTAGGCTGAAGTGCAATGGTAATACTTGCCAATCTCCAAAGGGAGTTATAAGCGTCCAATTGCACATGTGCATGAGTGTGCATCTCTGTGTGTGCATCTGTGAGTGTGCTAGTGTGTCTGTGAGTAAAAAAAACTTTACAGAGTGGCAAGCACTACATCAATAGAATTGAAAGGCATAGCTTTTAGTGTGAACACTAAAGCCAGGAGTACCAGACTCAAAGAAAATACAAGCAGAATTTGAAGTGGATTGTATGGGGCATTCATTTATTTTCTTTATCATTGTTTTAACAAGGTTTCTGACCACTCTATCACTTTTCTGTTTTTGGACAGTCAGAATGACAATATCTGTGAAGAGTTTTTAACCACCTTGTTCTGTCACTGAAATTTGTCTCAGTGCTATCTATCACATAGGCTTAATTCAAACTTGAGGATTTTTCTTGACTTTTTCTAACTCAGTTCATCCCTTTTGGCTACAAAAATCACATCGTTAAAAGAGATAAATTGCTCTGAGAGCATTGCCTGCCTCCTTTCTGAGCTCATCTCGGTACTACTCACCTACAGATCTGCTTAGAAGCTTAAAGAGAGTCAGATACCAGCTGTGTTAGAATTGCCTAGACTGGTCCAGCTACTTTCATTTTGCTTTGCCCAATTTATGTTATTTTTACTTTACCATTTCTTTTTATACTAATAGACTTTGTTTCCTTTTTTCTTTCCTACCCAGGAAGTATAGGAAGTATAACTTTATTACGTTATATTTCTGCTGACCTGTGTGATCAGTACAGTGCCTTATCAACTATTGGTACTTCTTATGAACCAGCAGCTCCATGACTTTCCCAAACATGGTGCTCTAAGTGATTGAGTTTCCTCATTTTTCCGTACTATTGAGCATCAGCTCATAAAGCACCTTTAAAAAGAGTAAAAGCTGTGCAGTAATTCTTGCAAGGAAATAATTTTGTGTGTATTTTACACTTTACATAGTATTAGTGCTTTTATTCAAATTAGCATGGGTCAGAGTTATCTGAAGAGTTCATTAAATCAAAATTGCTAGGCCTCTTCCCCTAACCTTGTACAGAGTGGGGCCTGATTCACTAGTTCTGCCATGAAACCTGAGAATGTGCATTTCTAACAAAGTTGTCAAATTGTGCTGCTAGTGCTGCTGCTGCTTTGGTGACCATAACAAGAGACACACCCCTGTGGTGACTGCTGTGATGCACTGCGGAGATCCCCCTCCAGGAGGGAGGCCCTCATTTCCCAACTGCAGGGAGGACAGCTGGTGGTCGCAGGACTTCTGAGAATTACCCTTCAGTAATAGAACTGCCTAACCCCTGCCTTTCTTTTCCTGCTTGCCAATCATGTAAAATGAGAATACAACGCAGGGAGCCCAGAGGTCCATCTTTCCCCACCTCAGTTCTATATAATGTCAGCTCCAGAGCCTTCTGTGATAGCGGTTATCTCACCTGGCCTTTTCTCTCTGCTTGACCTTGTTTCTCTTGCTCCCAAGAGTACACTCCAATTAACCGGTATCTCAAGTCTGTTTCCAGAGAACCTAGCAGTAGATAATAACACAATGTTGTAATTGTTAAGAACATTTCTGACTACAATTAAATCTCTCTACTCCTTGTGTAGGAGCATTCTGAAGATGTTTGTTGTGGTGGATTTGACAGTTTGTAAGACTCTAACTATCTAATTTGTTACTGAAATTGTCTAAGCTTTTGATTCTCTGAGAGATGTTACTCCTTCTCTCTCACCCCCACTTTATCCTCTCTGCTTTAGAATGTCAGTCCTCTTTTAGGAAAATTTGGCTAATGTCTGCTTTTCTGTTTATTTACATTCTCACTGAAAAGTATTCTCAGTCACCATTTTGATGCCATATTTGTTCCAGTTCCTCTATAATTAATGCTTTTTGAGTCAATTTCCATGGCTTTCATCCAGAAAGTTGTTTTTTAGTGGGTTAAAGTAGGGTGATTCCCTCCAAATCTATCTCAAATCTTGAATGTGCTTCACTTTTTTTTAATTGTGAAAAATATACACATTTACCTACTTTAACAATTGTTAACTGTACAACTTAGCGGCATTTAGTATATTCACAATGTTGTATAACCATCACCACTGCCTATTTTCAAAACTGTTAGATAGAAGCAATGTAACCATAGACCAGTGTTTTCCTATTTCTCTTTCACACCTACCTTCTACAAAATTTGCATTTATTTTCTGTGCCTAGGAATCTGCCTCTTCTGTATACCTCATTTAAGTGGAGTATTAGAGTATCTTTTTAGGTCTCATTCATTTTGCTTAACATGACTTTTTAAGGTTCATATTATAGCATATAAAATAACTTCATCTATTTTTAAGATTGAATAATATATTTAGTATTTGGTCTGTTGAGAATAATGTAGCAATGGACATTGGCATATATGTGTCTGTTTGAGTCTCTCTTACCAATTTCTTTGGATATATAGCTAGAAGGGGAATTGCTGAGTCTATGATAAATCTACATTAATTTTTTTGAGAAGCTGAAAAACCATTTTCTGTAGCAGCTGCACCATTCGCATTCACTCCAGCAATGTATGAAAGTTATCATTTTCAATATCTTTATTTTTAGTTTTTAATGTAGCTATTCTAGGTATAAAATGGTCTTATTTTTGTTTTGGGTTTTATTTTTCTAATTACTGGAAATGTTGAGTATTTTTTCTATGAGCTCTTTTTTTAAGAGATAAATTCAGTATTTTTCCCTATTTTTGGACTAGAGTTCTTGATGTTCAACATTTATCTGATATGTGTGTGTGTGTGTGTGTGTGTGTGTGTGATGTCTTTTTATTGTCTTGATTGTATGTTTTGATATGCAACCGTTGTTAATTTTGAAGATTTTCTTTGTTCTTTTTGCTTTTGGTGTCATGTTTAAGTTTCCAATGCCAAAATCAAGATAAGGAACATTTTTCTTATGTTTTCTTCTGAGAGGTTTCTATTTTAAGTTCTGTTATTTGGTCTGTTGGTCCACTTTGAGTCAATGTGTATGTATATATATCCAGTTGCCCTTTTGAGTGGCCCTGATACTGCCCCCCCACCCCCCAAAAAAAACCAGTTAACCGTAGATGCACAGATTTGTGTGCTCCATATCAGATCTGGACTCCAGTCTATTACATTGATCTCTGTGTCTAGACTTAGGATATTACTGGACTAACTTAGGACACTATCAGACTATTTTGACTATCATAGCTTTGTAGTAAATTTTAAAGTCAGAAAGTATGGGTTTCCAACTTTATTCTTTCTAAAAACTGTATTTTTATTATTCAGGGGTCACAGAAAATCTTTTATGTTCTATCCTTTTATCCCAATTGGTATTCATCGTTTAGTCATCTATGCTTGCCATTTCTCTTTCATGTTATATTTATGTAAAACTTATCATAATACCTTTGAAATTTATTTTCACAAGTTAGTTCATCTTCTTATTTATATTTCTGTGAGTACTAGACTATTTGAACCCTTATCCACAAATAGAAACGAAATCTCATGTCCTGACCCGATTCTGTTTGTAATCAGAGACTTATTTGGGTTGATAGGAAACTATTTAGTCTTTTAAAATTTCTGCCTATGAGCATTCATATCATTTGTGACAGAACTATTTATGTGTTTAACTATTTCTGTGTTTGATAAAAAAACTGCTGTTTAAGATCTTCCAAGAGATGTTTTATTACATAGTATGTATGTTTAAGCTGTATTTCCTTTTTAAAATAGAAGTGATTTTGAGCCTTGATACTTTTGATATAAAAATTTTATACAGGTGATTGTGGACCTGGATTTTGTGTGTGTGTGTGTGTGTGTGTGTGTGTGTGTGTGTGTGTGTGTGTGTGTCAGTGGTGATTGAATTCAGGGAGTGCCAAATTATATCCAGCACCTTTTTAAAAATAGAGTTTGCTGATGGGTATTTTGGTGGATACTCAAACTGTGGTATTTATACACAATGGAATACTATGCATCAATAAAGTCCAACATTGTGGAGGCCTTTGCAGGCAAATGGAAGAAACTTGAGAGTATCATGCTAGTGAAGTGAGTCAGAAACAGAAGGTGAAACATCAAATGGTCTCTCTGATATGAGAGACCCAGATCACAACTCCTTTGGAACTTAAGATGAAAGACAGAGTGAAAGAGTGGGGTAGGGTGGGGGAGGAGGGAGGAACGGGTGGGTGAGGGGAGGGACAAAAGGAGAGTGGGAAAGCCCTTGTCACCTTGACAAGATAAGAATGTGAACGTGCACAAAATGCCCAACCTCATTGTAAACCTTGAATTTTGCACATATACGTATCAATAAAATGTGGTAAAAAAATAGAGTTTGCAACAAGGACTCAGTAAGTTTCCCAGCCTCCCTTTGAGCTTGCTACCCTCCCATCTCACCTGTGTCTGTAAGTGGGATTATAAGTGGGTGCCATTGTGCCTGATGATCTGGATTTGCTATTTTTTGAGATATGCATAGAAACACAATTTTCAAAGAAAATATTTTAGATCCTTTGATAAAATAGTTTTTAAATTATTTGGTGTTTAATATAACCCTCTTTTCACTGTTATCAAACAGTTTTTGGAAGAAAGATCTTATTGGAGCAAAGCCAAATATAATGGACATGGTTTTTTATGTTATTTTTGACACAGGGTCTTACTCTGTAGTCTGAGCTGGTCCTAAACTCACTATGGAGCCCAGGCTGGCCTTGAACTCCATAGACACAAGTTTTTACTAACATTTATCACTCACAATAAACAATGCATGTCATAATGAACAGTAGTTTGGGCGGTGATTCTTATATAAATGTCTTGCATGAGAGCTGCATGTGCTCATCTCATCATACCAGAATAGATTCTGTCGCTGTTATGGTTACTCTAAAAGTCCACACTACAGCTTTCTTCCACTAAAAGAACAATCGACACCTAGCCCTCCTAATCCCTTTCTGTGGTAGCACGTGTTGCATTCACTGGCAGAACATAATTGTTTAACTCATTCTGCTCACATAAGGAGAGGAAGAGAGAGACATTTATCAGAACCATACAGTTACATGAACCAACTGGGTTGTTAGAAGTCTTGGCTCTGAAGAATTGGTCATTATTTTTCAAAATTCAGATGTTAGTGATGTAAAGGATAGTAATTAACTTTGGTACCATTCAAATCAAGGATTAATCCTGAAAAGGCTAACATGGATTATGGTGCAGGTATGATCTACAATTTTATCAAATATCCTGTGTTTTCCATATTTCTCAAACTTTAGTCATTTTTGAAACACCTTCACAATTTTTGTCATGGCTGAATAATTCTTTATTGTTATTCATTTGGCATGATTTTGTACTCTTACTTTTTAAAAAAATTAAAGTTAAAAATGGAATTTTTGATACCTCATGTAAGAACAATGAATTTTTAGAAGTATATGTGTCACTCCCAAAATTAAAAATATATTTATATTTGCTACCTAAAATGAGCTAAGGAATCCCAGGGAACAAAAGACCAAACTATCAGGAAAATTGCCCTAAGTTGCAAATAGGAATTTGATCCACTTTTCAAGAGGATGCACTTGCAGGAAGAAATCTGAGGGATTTGCTCACACATTTTCCCAAACCTGTGATCAGGAATGGATTGATTTTTTCTCTTAAGAACAAACAGTAAAGCAGCAATGAGAAGGCGACCAAAGCAGTGTGCATGTACTTGTACTCATCACTGTGTGGAAGCAGTCTGTATGTCACTGCCTCAAACTGAAATCTTCTGGAAGAGGTACTTGTCTTAGCCTATTTTTAAAAATGAAACTTTTTCATTGGTATGTTTGTACAATTCTGAACAACTTAAATTATGACTCTTTCAACTTACCCATGATATTGCCAATATCTATTTCCCCCATGATTATTGTAGTTATTAGCATATGCTTGTGATACGTAATATTTACACTCAACTTAGGGAGTCAGTGCGTATACGTGCTTTATCTTAGTCATGTTGACTTCCCGTTCCTGCCTTCCATTTCCCCTCATTTCTCAGAGCCTCTTCACCGTGGCAAGTAAGTGGTAAATAAACAAAAGCCTGTCGCCTTGTATCCCACTATTCACACTGAACCTGTGAATAAAATGATAGTTTCTGGTTTGAAAATACTTAAATTTTGAATTCTGTCTCTCCTGTTAAGTTGCCATAGGCATTTGGACTCAAATTCAGCAACTGTCCATTTGTAAAATGATAAGATTGCTGTTGCTGCGCATCTCGCCCAAAGGAATAGGAAGGTTTTCTAAAGCTCTAGAGTGACATGAGACTAGTTATGAAAATAGGTTTTCCTAATTTATTGTCACAGGACATTCAAATAGAATGATTTGTCAAGTGTTGTAACTTATAATTAGAAAATTAATATGAGAAATTGTAGTAACATTGTGTTTTCTAAATACTTCGGAATTTTATATATCAACTGCAGAGATGGATCCTTCGTTTAAACTGTTTTAAAGAGATTAAAGTGACTTAGAACTAAAACAACACTCTTTCATTAAGTTTAACCTATTAAAGCAGCAAACCAAAACAGAGACTTAATTATTTCTTTATTTGTTATACTTGTATTTGTTAGGATTAAAGTTATATACCCACTGGTGTTTCCAATCTGCTGCCCACCTTTTTGTCGCTTTAATTTTTTCAACAGTATAATAACAAATTAAGAAAAAATTCTGAGGTGTAAATATAACATATTAAGTAAATGGAAAAGAAACAAACCAAAACCTATTACCTTTTAATTCTTTGTTTACACTGAACCAGTTAATAAAGTGATATTTTCTGGCTTGAAAATATTTGGACTTTGAATAATTTCCTGTTAAGTTGCCGTAGACTCTTGATTCAACTTCAGCAATTGTTCATTTTATGTATAGTTTATACATGGCACAAGACAGATCCTCTTTTTTCAAAAGAAAAAATAAAAGGAACAGAAAGAATGGTGGACCACAGATTAGACATACTTACAAATCTTTTCATTGAAGTTTTATAATTTACTATATTATCTGCCACTCTCTGGACGTGTAGATACAAGTCTCTTGTAATTTTCACATTGTTTTTCATGGTCACTTTTGACTTCATGAATTTTGATCACTGAAATGCTTTATTTACTTTTTTTCTTATACTTCTTGGAAACCTAGTCTTACATTAAGAGATTTAAGATGCCAAATGGTTTTATAAAGTAAAATAATAAATTCATTGTATTTCCCACATGACTTTACTCTAATTACTATAGTCCTGCTAATCCTTCAATGACTTAGATTCATAAAAAAATATTTTTTTCATTTCAGAAGAAATCATTCAGGAATAATTTTGTGACTGTGATGGAACAAAAATTTTGGCATCATTTGAAATTATTAATCTAGAACTCTCTTATAGTTGACTAAGACTGAAAAAAGTTTTTGAGAAAACTGTGGAAAATTAAAGCTTTAACATTTTAGAATTAGTTCTAACAGTAATTGGCACCAGGAATAGAAATGAAATAAAATTGTGTTAATATTAACACAACTTTTTCGTTTCCATCTGAAAGAAGAAAGTCTCCGCCCCCATCCGATCCTTCCTTGTGTGGCTATTTGATGAAGAGACTGCTACTGCAGGTCTGCATTGCACTGCAGTTGCTTTTTACATATCGAACTAAACAGGAAATGCCATGAGTGATGAGATCATCTGCCAAATGTAAATGAAGTCTGAACAAGTACATGACACCTGGATGAAACAAGGCAAATACATTTGAAATACAGTTGAAAGATTTAAAATTCAAGAAGAAATGCTTGATTCCAGTTTGTAATAGTTATTTGTTTACACTTCTTGTGCAATTCAGTTTACTGTAACTCTTGTCACTACTGTGACAATTCTAAGAGTACTTAAATAACATCACATTCCAGTTGCAAAAATTCCATATGGTGTACATTTTAGAGTGTACCTGGAATTCTTTACCACAAGTGTCCCTAACTCTTTACTCTGTACCAACCTTTGGCCTTGAAAGGACAGAACTACAGGGTAAAATGAACAGTGAGCAGGAGGTGAGTGGCGATGGAAGCCCACCTCCTCTCAGAGCTCCCATTAGGTTTGATGACACTGCTGGTCAGACAGGAGGTAGTTTCTAATGCAACTGCTGGTCACACAGACTGCTTGCCATTTCAAAGCTACCTGCCAATAATCTACTGCAGAGCAAGGACCCCCCAGCTCGGTACCCCTCCTTGGAAGAATGGTCTTCAACTAAACCAGTCCCTGGTATCAAAAAGATTGAGGACCACTGCTTTAGGAGTTATTTTCTGAAATCCTTAAGAGTCTTTTCTAGTTTTCCTAAAGCAGGAATGCAAATAAGAAAAGGAAGAAACACAGAAAGATACTTTATAAAAACCCAACCAAAAACTGTGTTCAAAGATGTCAAAAGCAAATCAGAGATTGTTATGCCTCATACTAAGGTGTTTATAGAAGTCATAAAATTGATGACAAGTTACAATGAAAACTGTTCACTGTAAATAGTCTTAGCTAACAGTGGGACACCATCTCATCTTAATCATCAATTCAGAATAATTTTTTGGGGGCAGAGTAAAATGTGCTATAAAGTGATGTTTGGAAGTATGTATGTTTGGGCATGCATGCATGTGTGCATATGATGGAAGTGTAGACAGAGTAATTTTTAAACAAAGCTTCAGAAGTAAAATAATACATCTGTCATTGACTTGTACATGATATATACATTTTATTGAAGTATGCATGGCTACACCTTTATCAAATTACAGTTTTATTATTTTATTGCTGTTTACATTAACTTCCATTAACGCTGTTGTTATTCATTGTGGAAAGTCAGCCACAGAAATTACTTTCATCATTTCACAATTTCACAATAAGTATCAACATCGGGCTATCCTTTTCTTTAATGGATCAGTTTAATCCTTAATAATGTAGCCTTTTAAAGTCTACATGTCAGAGATAGCATTTTTATTTAGAGAAAGTAAACATAAAAGAACTTTAAAGTTTTTAGTGTCTGTTTTCTTTACCGATTTTAATGGACTTCTAAAACAATCAAGGGCAGTGAGTGGCCTCTTGCAAAAGTCATTTTTAAATACATGTTTTCCTTTTTTATATTGACCTCTTACCTTTTATATATTTGCTCTCTTTTAAAATATTTGGTAAAATGGGTCACTGAAATGATTAATCCTGGTATGTTCCTTTTTTGAGGTCAATTTGAAATTTTGCTCTTTACAAATTTTCAAATAATTTAAAAATGCAGATGTGTAAATTTATACTCAGACATATACTGCCTACACTAAAGATCTTATAAAGGTATATGAATTGTGTACTGAGTATAATCTATATATTATTAGTACTAAATATCAGTTGCAATTTTCTTTTGCTTGAATTCATATTTGTTGAAGGCATACATATTTATTAAAGACATACTATCTGTATATTGCTAATACGGTTTGTGTATGTTAACATCTATGACAGTCTGAATCTAAATATACTCCAAAAATATGTGTTTTAGTGTCTTGTCTCCAGTGTATCAATGTTCAGGGCTGGGACCTCTGTGATTCAGTTGTGTCTTATAGGTTCTGACCTCATGAAGGCATTTGTCCCTTTAATAATTCTAACTTAATGGACTTTAGTGACATGGTAGAAACTTTAACACATGGGAACCTAAATGAAGGAAATAGGATGTTGGGCTGCAATCTTGAATTATATATTATGTGCATGGTCCTTTTCTTTTTTTCTGTTTGTTTTTTGTACCCCTCTCTCTGTCTGTCATGCTTCATAGCTGCCATGTGAGAATCTTTTATCTGCCATGCCCTTATTACATGATGGTCTGCCTTATCCTATTCCCAAAGCCATCAGTCAACTGATCATGGACTGAAGCCTCCAAACCATGAGCCAAAATAAACCTTTCCTCTTTAAGTTGATTTTTTCATGCATTTTTTCAAAATATTAGAAAAGTCAGGATCTAATATATACCAAGTCCTTTGAATTCAATGACATGTATTACAGATATTAGCAAATGGAAAGACAAACCCTGTTCCTGGATAGGCAGAATTAATATTGTCGAATGCCTGTACTGCCAAAACTGACATACAAATTCGATTCAATTACTGTCAAAAGACAAACAACATTTTTCACAGAACTTGAAAAAAATTCTAAAATTTATATGAAACAAAAAAGACCCAGAATAACCAAAGCAACCTTGAGCCACAAGACGAAAGCAGGTGGCATTACAATTTCAAACATCAAGTTATATTACAAAGCAACAGTGATTAAAAAAAGATGATATTGGTGCAAAAACAGACCAATTCACCAATTGAACAGAACTGAGGATGCAGAGACAACCTCAGGTACCCTCAGCTATCTGATCTTGGACAGAGGGGCCAAAAACATACTCTGGAGAAAAGATAATTTCTTTAATAAATGGTGCTAGAAGAGCTGATTATCCACATGCAGAAGAATGAAACTAGACCCAAACCTTTCTCCATCTTTCTTCATATACTAAAATCAAATCAGTATAGATCAAAGACCTAGATATTAAAATGGAAACACTGAATCTCCTGGAGGGCAAAATTGGCAAAGCTCTTGAAGATGCAGTTGTGGACAAAGACTTTCTCAATATGACACCCAAGGCAAAGGAAATAGCTCCCAGAATCAACAAATGGGATTATGTCAAGTTTTAAAGCTTCTGCTCATTTTCAACAGGATGAAGAAAGAATGGCCAGAATGTGAGAAGAAAATATTTACCACCTTTACCTTAGGCAGGAGGCTAAGAACTAGAATATACGAAGAACTGAAAAAAGACCTGTCAAAATCAAAGACTCAATTAAAAAAATGGACAATTGAAATGACCCAGTATCTAAAGAAGTATTATTTGAGTCTTCACTGTAATCTTGAGGCAGGTGTACCATTTTTTATTCCCTTTTACCAAATGAGGACATGGAAATAATCGAGATTCTTCCAAGAGATAATTATTCCTAGAATGGGTTGATTTAATGATTGAAACTCTCATCTGCCTGACCTGTGCTATGTGCTAGCATTCTACAAAATCCATTTTGCATAATTCAGTTTCATGAAATACCATATAGTTCATGTGGTAGATGGACTTCCGTTGCATTCTGCCGTACATTTCCTCAGATTTTTTTCTCTCTTCCCTGTCTTTGTCCAGTCTTCTTTGTTTTAAATGTAAAAGAAAGGCCAAAACAAATGATGGATATAACATAAAGGTATGGTTCTGGTGAGATCACTAAGAAAGTCTGGAGCAGTGAAAATAGTTGTCCTTTCTCTTTTTTTTTATTTTTCCTCCTTCCTTTCCTTCAGGTGGAACCACATTGAACTTTACATTAAACTTATAGCCTGCAGCACTACAGTTCATGCTTGAATGAGGCTGATGGGACACATACATGCTCTTAAAGGCTTTTTATAGATCTTTTTTCCTTCCAAATTTTAGACAGCACCATATTATTCCTGAAGGCCATTTCAAACAGTAACTTTAAAAAGCATAAAAATTTCAAAGGCATGACTCTGGGACACAAAAGCAGAGCTTCAGTTCGTTTGACCTTATCTGGGGACATGCACATGAAGTGATCCAAAATTTTTGCCACTCTGTACATGTCTTGAAATGACCATGAAAGACCAGTGCAAATATGGGGACTCTGAATAAAGAGAAGTGATTGCATGTCCTCAAATTCTTTTTTCCCTGCCCATTTCTTTCTCTCTTCTCTTTCTGGGATTTTCATAATGCATGTATTAACATTTTTAATGATGCTTCTTAGATTCCTTAGGAAATTTTTAATTTTCTTTATTCTTTTCTTTTAAATGAATTGAGATAACTCAATTAATAAAGGAATTTAAAAACAAAAAGTCATATCAGATAAGTCCAAAATTCAATACTCGAAATGAATCTAGAGAAAGTATAAATACTTTCCTGTACTTTACTGGATCCCAAGACTGGATTAGTGTGGTGGCTTTGGAGGTCAGACTTTCTTCTCCCCAGGGATTGGAGTTGTTGCTTGCTGAAGACTTCACTCTTTTACTGTTTGATTTTTCCCCCTACTTTTCCTTATACTTTATTTTTTAAAATATGTAGTGAAGTCTGTGTTTTATTATGTATGTGGTAACCAGTGATCACACAGAGAATTCCTTGAATGTCAACATCCAATGAGAAAAAAAGAGAAAAAAATTTTCTTTAAGTGTCCTTGATATCTGCTGTCTAGGGAGTTGCTTTAGTCCAGAAGGGCTGAAAAAGTGTCCAGCCTCTGTGCCAGTTTGTCAGCAAAGTGTCAACATACTAAAATATACAATTTCTATTTTGGGGGGACAGTGTACTATTGCCTGCCTTAGCACCAGCAAGCCACACTAGAACCACAGTGTGCCTTCTCATGGCTACCTGGGGACTTGGGCAAGGAGCTGGATGAATAATTGATAGGTGGAATACCAATATTCCCTGAAGTTGATCAAGCTCCCCTTCATTGAACTCTCTCCCTGGTAATACTGAATTTCATCAGATTTCACTTGTTAAAGTTTTTGTTGCAACAGTTGTTGACTCCTCAATAGCATTTTTTTCATGGAGGGACCCATTCTTAAAGCTCTTCATCTGTTACCATATGTGACATTACTCCATTTTTATTTCACTTTTTAATATATTTTTCATCATTTTTGTAGTTGAATTTAATGAAAGTAGCCTGAAATCACTTGGAATTTTTAATTAAGACTATTTATTGACAGAGGCGAATTAAAAGAAAAAATATATAAAGTATTTATTTTCATTTTTTAAGTTCCTTCTTCAGCAATTACATAAATTAAATGACATTTGGCATTTCTCACTTATGTGGAAGTAGCTCTAGATTCCTGTTTACATTTTTAATAGTTATTCCCTATATATTACAGAAAACTCCATGAGTGTAACACTTGTTTTCCTTCTGAATAGTTGCGCCATTTAAAGTGAACTCAAATTAGAAAATAACTAAGTTTACCTTGCTTTTTAGGGAAGACTGATTTATTAGGAAAACTCTATGGTGAATTTGGATACTTGATAGGCAGATCCTAAACTTATTTCACCCATTGTGATAGCCACTGGGCACATGTGCCCACTGACTATTAGGAAAGGGCTAGTTAAAATATACTGTAATGTAAATTATATATACCATTTTGAGCACAGTAACAAAAGAATGTAAAGTATCTCACTCAAGATAATGATAATTATGTAATGAAATGATAATATTATGGTTGTATTAGTTTAAACTATTAATTAAATTACTACATTCCATGTGCTGATTTTGATGTTTTAAATGTGGCTACTGGGAAATTTCAAATTTCATTGGTGGTTTACATTTGTTGCTTGTCTGAATTTCTTCTGGATATCGTAACCTTAGTTGGTTCCTTAATTGGTCAGTTGTGTTTTTATCATTGTTGTTTTGAAGAACTTAGACTAACTGAAACCAAGAGCTTTTTCTAGTTTCAAAATTCCATTTCACTTGAATGATTTAGTTAGACTGCTACTGCTGTTCTCAAAATATTTATATTTTATCCAGGTATATTTTACCTTGACAGCTGCAATATAGAACTTCAGCATGGTGCTTTGCCAAATATTTTGGAAATACTGAGTAGTGTATTAGTCATTCCCATTTGGCATTTATTCTGACACAGGTACCTCGTTTTTACTTAATGGGTTTCATAGATTCCTTGAGATACTTAGGTCAGACATTCTTTTCTTAAAGCAAATGTATCTGCTGAACCCTTAGGGACTCATTTTACTGTCATTACTTATTTTTCCTGACATACCCAGCAACTGTGATAATAATGAAATTTTGCATTATTGTGCTTTATTATAGTGCTATATTGTGCTATATTGTAGTTTATCCTTAGCAAGTTTTAGAATATTGAAGATAAAGTACTTAATAAAGGTCAGGAGATGCAAATATTCAGTGAGTGATAGGACTTTATTTGGGACATTTTTCTATTTCTGTGAGGTAAGTATGGGAAATATTCCACTACTCTAAAAATTCATAACATGTTAGTGGCTTAATAAACCAGATAATGGTTGTAAGATGCTTAAAATACATTCATTTTTAGGTGTTAATACATTTATATCAAGACTTTGTACTTCAAAATGTTAGAAATGAAATATATTCAAAACATATTTTGGATGATTCTTATTCTTTGGACAGATGATTAAAAGAAATTAAACAGATTGGAAACCTGAAATTAGATATCTCAGGTTTTATCACCACTGCTCCTTCCACCATTTACTAAATAAATGACTTTGGAGGAAACACTTGGCATTTTTAAGCATGAATTTCTAGCCTTAATATCTTCTCAGAGTTGTAGGCATAAATGTATTATGTGTATGAATATCTGCTGAAGCTCTATATAAATGTAAAATATTTGAAATGGAACTGTAGATTCTGTCCTACATACTCTAAATGTATCACTTTACTCTCCCAAACACAAGACTGCAGGGAATCAGAAATCTGGTTGCAAGCATCAAGCTTATGTGTTCACTCAGCTTTACCTCTTGCCTGTCGTGACTGTCCATTCCTAATTTCTATCCTTTCTAGCTCTGCAGGCCCTTAGTTTTATTCTCTGACTCCTCATAGAGTCCATTCTAAGGTTGCCTATCTTTATGACAATTTGGATGTATGCCTCTTGCTATGATCCCTGTGTGACTCTGACAAATATTGGTTTTGTTTTTGTTTTTGTTTTTGGTCTGTCTCTAGACCTATGGCACATACTTCTGAGACAGACATGCTTGTTTAGCTAACTTCAGACCTGTACTATTTAGACTAGGTCTGTGATGTTGCTTATTTCTGAAATACTGAGGTAGGCTTTGCTGACATCTTAAGTTGGAGCTTATCTTAGAGGTGGAAATTTTGGTTTGTGTTCACTCCCTAAAGAACAAGAGTTTTCAAGCACAAACAGCGGAGAAGGAGCAGACAGAGATTATTGCACTTTGCAGGAGTATATAGTTTGAAATCTTGTTATGCAAGAGCTGATCAAAACCAGGAGATGGTCAGAAATGGTGTATGGGAAACACATTTAGTTCAAGCGGTCATGAAACTTCTGAATGTGCATGTTGTTATGGATGTTGTAGCCATGGTTGATATAAAGAACCTGTACTTTCAGTAAGTAATGGAAGAAAGCAAACAAACATGAATGCTAGAAATCAAAACTTAGGAATTAAAGTCATGTATGTTCCAACTGCCTTTAATTTTATAGGCATATTTCCACTTTTTCTTTTTTTTTTTTTTAGCCTTGTCTAGAACCAGAAAACTGGACATTTTTTCTGGGTTATGTAGGATATCTTCCCCCCTTTCTGCATTTCACCTCTTTTTACCTTATTTCCGGTATTTAGAAACTCTTATGCTTCTGATTATAAACCATGTATCATACCAGGTCTTTAAGACTCAGATAATCTTGTGCAAACCTCAGTTAATTGTTTTCCCCCTTTGTATCTTACTCTGCCGTTTAGATCAGTCCTGAGCTCACTAACTTACTTTGTAGACCAGATTGACCCTGAACTCATAGCAATCCTTCTTCCAAAGCTTTCAGTAATATTTTTGTATTGGATTGTCAAAAAATCATGATGCATTTTTCTAATAGATGACACTAGTTTATTTTTGGAAGTACTAGAGTCGGTAACATCTGTGTTATTATCATGTTATTTAGCAGCTGATAGTTATGACTTCATTCTTAAAAACTGATCTATTTGGGTGAGGTTTTGAGACTTTACAAGTTGAAGATGGTGAAATGTAAACAGTTCGTTTTTTGCCATTCTTTATTGTTTTATTTCTGTAAAGAAAAGAATGATCATTAAGAGTCTGAAAAGTTTCATACAGCTCACAGTGACAATTCTCTATGAGAATGTCAGTACCAATGATGGTTCATGAAATTTGTTCAATAATGCATATCAGTGGAGGGGAGAACTGAGGGCTATGACAAAATAAAGGCACTGATGAACCCAACCCACTTTGCATGACATAGGAGATTGCAGAAACATTGAACATCCATTATTCCAATTTTCATGACCACTTGAAGAAGCTGAAATGTGTCAGGAAGTTAGACATTTGGGTTCTTCATAAACTCAAAGAATTTTATTTAGTAGCTTGTATAAACATCTGCAACATGCTCGTTAAATGAAGTAACTGGTAACTGAAGATGAGAACAGGATTGTTTACAACAATCTGGGACACAAACAGTCTAGGTCCCAATGTAATGATGCACCTCAATAATAGTAAAAGCAGACTTTCATTAGAGGAAGGTTATGCTGTCAATGTGGTGGGTGATTAAAGGTATAGCGCTTTTCGAGGCCCTACCAAGGAACCAGTCAATTTGAATATAGAAATAGCAAGAGCTCGTTAATTGTCTAGGAGGTATGTTCCATCATAATTATGTGAGTCCACACGCAAGTTTGGTCATCTGTCAGAACTTATTGGAGTTGGATAGAATGTGTTTCCACACTCACCATACTCTCCTTACCTTGCTCTATCAGACTTACAATTCTTTTCACTCTCTTCAAAACTTGCTGTATGGCAAAACATTCAATTCAGATAAGGCTATAAATCAGCAGTTGCTGATAAAGACTGGTTCTTCTATGGATGAGAAATTATGAAGCTCATATAAAAATGGTAAAAGGTCATGGAACAAAATGGGCAACATATAATTGAATAATCTTTGCTCTTTATATAAATAAATGACCTTGGAAAATGTAGAAAAATACATTTACTTTCCTTACCACCCAATATAAAATTATTAATAATATTTAATATATAATTAATAATATTAATATAAGATACTCTTTATTTACCTTTCATCTATGAGGGAAATTGCTATGTATTGTTTCTTCCCAAATTTAGATTTATGGGTGGGTTTAAGACTTGGGTTTTGGGAATATTCGTAGGATTAAATGAGGTTAAGCAGGTGAAAATCTAAGATGGCATGAGTGTAACTATAAGTAGATAAACAAAGTTTTATTTCTTTATTAGATTTATAGCTGGCCTTACAATGCAAGAGTAGCCAGTTTTTTCATATCTTTAAAGTGAATATTATTTATAGAATCATAAATAAAGTGAAATAGAAGAGTGAAGAAGAGTTAAAGAGATCTTCAGTGGAATAAAAACTGAAGGTCTAGAAGAGGATATTAGAAGAGAAAAAAGTTTGTATTTTTAAAATCTAAAGTAGAGTTGTTGAGTCAGAACACTTGTAAAAATTTGTGGGAAAATTTAAATATTGACTCCGTGTTAAAATTTGTCTAATTTTTGTGGCCAAAAAACCCAGAATACTGGTTAGTGAAATATATGACAGATGAGAGATGATTTGATGAAGCAGACAAGTATCATGGTTATTTGAAGGAAGACAGCAACCATAAGACTTATCATATGACATAGCATGAGGTTGTTTACAGCATGTTTTTAGATTAACATTAAAATAAAAGAGGTTACAAATTTGAATGAAGATAAATAAATTGAGAAAAATTCAGTCAAAATAAAGAAAGTTAAAAAAAAAAAGGATAAAAATCAGATCAGGTAAGCCCAAAATACAATACTAGAAAGAAACTTAATAATGTATATAAGTGATTGCAATAAATTCTTATGGAGTAGTGTACTTATTTAAAAAGAACAGAGATCATCAGAGTAGAGGCATATAGAAAAATTTAAATTAAAGAATAGGGAAAATATATAGTAGGCCAGTATCAACTAAAGAAGAGTCGACATAACTTTGCTTATATAATAACATTAAATTTTAAAACAAGAATACAACTAGAGGTAATGAATTCTAAACTTAAACATCTTTTCCTGTATTTATTGGCCATTTGAACTTCTTCATCTGAGAACTGCCTATTCATTTCTTTTGCCCATTTTTTAAAAGGGTCCTTGATTTTGAGGGGCTTCCTTTTCTTCAGTTCCCTGTATATTCTGGTTATGAGCCTCCTATCTGAGTTACTGGTGGTGAATATTTTTTCTCAATCTGTTGGTTCTCTTTTTACAGTGTTGATAATTTCCTTTGCTGTGCAGAAACTTTTTAATTTGACGTGATCCCATTTATTAATAATGGGGACTTACATTCTAATATGATCATCACATACAGAAAAAAATACAATATCCAAGATTATACAGAGACTTTGAAATGTATCCTCAACAGTAATTTATGTAAAAAGCTAAACATAATTCTGGAATAGAGAGGACTTGAAGGAACACGAGAGTGGTTAGTTTGCATTGATAGTACTCGAAAATACTGTAGCATGATTATTTACTAAGAAGATTTTGATTAAAAGTCTTTTAAATGTTATAATCTTCATGTCTAATTATCATGGAAGAACTTGTTAATGGATGTTAGGAGTGGTTTTCTTTTAGTAAAATAGATTAAAATTGTAATGGTTGGTTAGAAATATTGGAATAGTATCTATATACTAAAGAGTAGTTAATAATCTAAGATGTCCAGCTATTTGATTGAGTTATTAGAGTGCTTTATCATCTGTCCCTAAGAAGAACCATGCTCAGGAAATTGTTGCAATTTTATTGGAGGATTAGCTGAGTACTGCTGCTATCCTGGAGTTGAATTTGATTCTGCATCAGTTGAGCATTTCTTGTAAGATTCTTGTACCAAAACCTAAAGGACATCATGAGTCTTACAGAACTGCCCATGTGATTGGGTGTGGGCTTGCTTAAAAATTCATGTTTGTTCCTGAGGTGCAATTCAGTAACATCCCTTATAGTATTATTTAGTTTTATTCATGCTGAGAGCTAAATATTAGTTATAGAAATTTATCATGAAAAGTAGGGAGCATTGTGAAGAAGCTAGTAAGTACAAGTATTTCACAGCAGCATGGTTCCAACTCACTGATAAAAGGCCAAAAATACAGAATAACGAGAGTGTTGAATGTGAAACTTTACTCACTGGTTTTTATCTAGTAAAAATGAGGCTGAAAAATTAATATAATGAATCGTTGCAATCATTATTGAAGATTATTACTGATTGACTTTATCTCAGAGAAATGAGAATGCTTATGTTAAAGCAGAAAAAGATCTTGGAAGATGTTTTCTTTTGTTGAGTCTTGAAGAATTGTTTGACAAAAATTAACTCATCTCTGACATATCTTATGGTGACAGCCCAACAATGGATAAAAGATAGTTACTTTTTCTCAATTGACCTTTTATGCTTTAAGGATAACAGTCGTCTATAAATTTGTTTCTGAAAGATAAAGTGGATAAATTACATTTTCATATAGAAAAAGGTAAATGGTTTAGGCTCTGGCTTAGGGGAGGATTCTGATTTGGTGTTATTGGTAGATAAGGTGGAGAGTGGAGTGACAACTCAGTAAGAAGAAGGATGTCAGCATGGTGAATGATGGTTAGAGTGAGAACAATCCTGGATTGTGTTGTTATCATTAAAAACTCTTTGTGCATGGAAACTGTTAGATACAGATATTTATTCTTCTTCTTTTGAACTGCTGCAACTTTCCCCCTTCACTATTGTGTGGTTAGTTATCTTACCCTTATCTGTTCAATTAAATAGGTGTTGCATTCCTCAAGGATAGGAAGGCATTCTTTTACTTTCCTATATGCTTATCCTTGCTCGCCTTTTGTCTTGCAACATCTTAAAACCTTTCATTTGTTAGCCAATTTCCTCAAACCTACCGTCTTTGTAATGACCTCAGCCGTCACTCAATGTATACTTCAGTGCATAATATTTTAATCACTGACCTTTCAGAAGCAGAGAAAGTTTGGCTGACTTTATCTCAAAATTTCCTTGTATTTGTTTTTATAGAGAATGCTGGCTTTCTTTAATTTTGTCTCCCCTGACACCTAGTGAAGAGCTTTACACAGAATGGACCTTTGGTATGAAGTTAGGGGATTTGTTATCACAGGAAGCTGTCATGCAGACGAGCAGGTAGGCTTACAAAGTCTGAACGGCCTGTGGATGTTTTCGGGCACTTGCGTTTTCTACCAATGCTTTAGTCAGGATCTAATGAAGCCACATCAGTTCCAGTGGAAACAGCACAGCAACAAACTATAAAACATCTCTACTGTAGATTTTGTTTTTATTTAAACTATTTTTGGTCTTGTGATTCTAACCTGTTCATTTATTATCCAAGAATAACCTGCTGCTTCAGCTCTCCTCCACTTAGTAGCTGTTTTTACTTTGTATCCCCCCCATAACTGATAGTGACTGTTTTCTGACTTCATAGGCAGCTTTAGGCTCTTAAAAAAACAAACCACACAAAAGCTCTCTTTGATTACAGCTTCTCGGTGTGGTCTGACTGCAAATATTGATTCTCAGCAGTGAACATCTTTGTCATATTGTCCAAGATTCAGTTTTGATGTATCATTTTGGTAGACTCAGACATCATTCTCAGTAAAATCAAATTCCTGTTGGAATTATTGTTAACAACCTTCTTAAAATAAAGCAAATTTGTAATGTTTTGGAGATTTCATCAGGAAGTCATCAAGTGATTACATTTACTGAAACTGCCAATGACTTAGCTGGAATTTATATTCTCAAAATGTAATTTAAAACTTACTTTGTTTACATAGTTGAAACATGATTCACAATAATTAAGTTTTGAGTTTCATCTTTTAGACAGACTATAGAGAATATTTTTATTTTTAACTGTAAGAAAATATTTGCTTACTCTTTCTTCACTTCCGTGTATATCAAGACATTGATATCCTGTTTCAGACTAGGCATGTGGTGCTTGCAACGTACTTGCTTTAATACATGGTAAAGTGGTGAAAGAATAGGTTCTGAAACCAAAGTATGGATTTAAATCCCACCCCTGACATTTATTGTTTGTGTAATTTTGAGTGCTACTTTATTTTTTCTGACTCAGTTTTTGAGTATAAAATTAAGACACTTGCAGTAGTACCTTTTATATAGAAATGCTGAATGTGACTTGATACACTTGTAAAATATGTTTATATTTGGTAATGTTGTGTAATTCATATTTAGAGCTTGGTCGATTTTGATATTTTTGTTGTGCTGTTTTTGTTGACCTTTGGTAGTCATTAAGGTCTACTACTGATTTAGAGAGACACTCCTCAGCCTTGTATGTGCAGAATAGAAGCAAAGACTGCTGCCCTCTTTAAAAAAAACTTTATAGCTTTTTGTTTTTTATTTATTTTTGGTGCCGGGGATTGACTTAGGGCTTCTTAAAGACTAAACACACACTCTACCCTGAGCTAGGCCTAGGACTTTTGTCTTTTTTTAACATAATGGTTTATCTCTGATGTTAGATTTGCACACACTAGGTAACAGAATGAAAGGGGTTTTTTTTGTTGTTGTTTGTTTTGTTTGTTTTTTTGTTTTGAGACACGTTCTCACTCTGTAACCCAGGCAGAATGAAAGTTCTGAAGAGACTTCACCCCGGGAGTCCAATTTCTTTCACTGACAAATTCCACTTCGACAGATTTCTGAAAAATAAAGTGTTCCATGTCCTTATTGTTTGTTGATAGTGTTTTGCTTACCTAGACATCTAGCAAGCCAAATTATTGCTGAGGGTCTCAAACTCTGTTTCAGAGGGACATAGCATGTGAGAGAGCTTAAAGGGAAACCAAGTGGGTAAATACCCTCAAGATTTTGGTCGTCTATATTGGCTAGATACCGCAATCTGTATCTACCTAAAATGGCATTAGCATGCTGTTGGCTGAGTAGGGTCTTAATCCCTGTGTAGACTTGTTTCACAGGTACTATTTCGTTCAAATCAAGTAAGTCTTGCCTCTTAAAGAGAAGCTTTGTAAATTTCGGGAAAAAAGTCTATTTGTCTCAAATTCAGGCCCATGTTCTCAGACTATGCTTCAAACAAAGGCGTTGCTCAGTCAAAATACTGTACCTTTTCTGTGTTGGCCAAACCATGACACATGAGGCCCTTTCCCTTGCTGCAAATCCTGCCTGTGTTGTGCGTATGTAAAGCTTAGTGTTGCACCTGGCATGAAGTTTAAATCAGTTTTGTCTCTCTAAGTAAGTTGTGCTTTGTAACATGCTGTCTTTTGACTTACTCTAGCCCTCTGGGATCTGGTTTTCTTCTTGTTTCTGTTCTCCAAACCCCAAGCGTCATGCCAGGCAAGTAATAAACCCACCATAAATGTCTGTAGAACATCACTGTTAGATTGTTAGATGTCCCGGTTGTATTTTGCTTTGATCTGCATGTTGCTGTCTTCTCAACTGTGTTCCTCAGTGTTCCACAAGTCCTTACTAAGTTCCAACTACTGTGCTTATCTCCTTATATTCAGAATCTCATTTTCTTCACATAAAACTCTAAGTTATATGTATTTTAATTCTTATTTTATGAATGAGACAATTGAGACACAGAAAAATGAACTAGCTGTATTACTGAAGTCAAGTGAATTGTGAATGTGGAATTCCAATCCAGGTTTATCACATAGTCAGATAGCAGAGCCAGATGTCATAACCTGTCCTATGTTAACTTGTATCTCATTCCAGTTTGAAGGGATGGCACTAGAAGTCAGATCCTCTGCAGGCGAAGTTCATATTTCATATGCCTATTTCCAACCACACTTGACCCTTCTGCCCATGGATGCAAGGCCTAAGCTACTCTTGCTTAAATGGCCATGAATTCAAACCTTTTTTTTTTTTTTTTTTTTTTACTACTCTGTGTTGGGTAGGGCATTGATAAATGAATGCTAAAGGACTAAACCACCGACTGTGTGATAGGAGTTGCTCAAGGGAATTAAACCTGCCAGTCTGAGACATGGAGGTACAACAGAGCTGTGGGAACTGTGGATCTTTCTGTACTTTCAAGCATTCTTTCTTTTTCTTTTTCTTTCTTTTTCCTTTTTTTTGTTAGGTAACCACCAATATTTCCTACTATGTGTACCTCTTATTCTTTATCCTGAGAGCTTTCTCTTGCCTTGAAAGCCAACTCAACTTCAAGAGAGAGAATACCTAGAGTATTGGGGGGGTTACTCTGCAGAAGCCCTCCTTCAGTGGCTGATAAGAACTCATGATAAAGTCCCTAGCTATCAAACTTTATCATGGTTGGCACTCTTGGAGTGTTTTTGAAAATTAGTAGCTCAGAGATGAGGCTCAGAATTTTCATTTCCAACTGCCTTCCAGATGATGCTGAACTTTAGACTGCATTTTGTATTGCAAGCTACTATGTCTTATGCTCTCCATTGTGATAAAAATGAAGTATATCATATACATGTTTAATAGTAGACACCTTACTTTTCTTTCTATATTTTTATCCTCAATGCCCAATTTCCTTCCTGTACACCCCTGGCATTGGCATCAAAATCATCTACTTGTACTCTTGTCCCTGGCTGAATATCATCTGTCTGTAGAGAGCAGACTAAGCAGTTTACCAGGTTCCAGAATGGGAAGCCCCAACAAGATAGTGGGGCTAACCCCAATGCTCAGGACTTTGGCTAACCTCCACTCACCCTCACATATCTCTTCCAAGGAAATATCACTAGACATGAAGTAGGCTTTGCCTATATTGATCTGAAAGTGCTTGCAGATGAGGACATAGCTGGCATTCAGCCCTTGGGGAAATGCCAGGACTTTTATCTGAGAGAAATAATACCGTATCCCTGCTCAGAAAACTGTAGTACATCTAAGCTCAATATGAATGAACATTTCCAAGCATGCTGGGGTGATAGTTTCTTGTAAGATGTTCGTTACACTTTTGAGGATTCATCAAAGATGTCACATTCTGAATTCCTCTTCCCGGCTGAGGTCCCTTTTGGTTTCCTGTCTACCGAATGCTGATGTTCTCCCTGGTTCTTATTAATTGTAAATTTAGCACAGGTTGTACCTACTCCCTATAGCATTTGACCCATAATGCACTTGGATATGTTGCACTTTTCCTGGAGGTCTGAGGTCGGGGGGTGGGTGGCGAGCAGCTTACAGAATGTTGAGAAGGAGCATAAGAGTCCCTAAGATTTAGCCCCCATTTCTGTTGCCAGGCTTCTCATATTGATGACTGTGTCTCCCATTGGCTCTTAGGACCCTCCTTATTTTCTTATCTCATTTTATTTGTCTTCAGAGTTTAATCCCCTCCCTATCAGAAACACCCTGTAGGGTTGCGCAGGCTGTGGACTGTACAACACCAGAGGCCATAACTGACCTAGATTGTGGTTGAAAATAGTATTCCTTGGAGTTTGTCTAATTTTGCATTTTTATTTTCTTTCAAAATTTAAAAGACTCAGACTGACTGCATGTTTGTAAAACAAAGAAAAGTTGAAATTTTTCATTATTTTATCATATACAGAATTTTTTTCAATATTTATATTTTATAAATGTCCCCAGAATCCTACTTTAGCATAGCTTAAATTATTATTAGATTGTTTTTCCCTGAACAAAAGAACAGTTTTCTATGAAGAATTCTATCTTCCTCCTAAGCTAAAATTCCATCAGTCTTCTAAAATTGCAATTTCTCTGCCTGCTTTCTCTATTTAGTCCAATGAAGGATGACATAGGTCCTATCTTGACCTTAATCAAACATGCCAATGTGAGGATCTCTGTCTCAGCTGTGACCCTGGGCTCTCTAGGAATTCTAATTCCCCACAGGCCTTTCTAGAGCCAGTTTTTTCTCTTGATGATGTCCTGCTTCCAAGGCAGGCTTAGAAAAAATTTAAATATGTCACATTAGCCTTAATTAAAATAGTTCTTCATGCCCCTTGTCACTTTGATAGGGTGATGTCCTTTGCCAGTGAGTCATAGAAGCCATAGAAGAGTTTGAGGTCTTGGCCATTCTCAAATCTTAGGAGTAGTTGCAGACAACAGGTGAAAGGTTGAATTCCACAGTCTGTAACTTACAACCATGCCAGTTACATTACGGGAGTGGTTTAGTGATTCAAGCCAAGGTAAGTCTCTCAGAGGAAAGCAGCACAATGATTAGCTCTGTAACCTTTGGGCAATTACTTAATTTCCAGTATATACATCTATAATATAGAGATTTTAAGTTTTACACCAAAGCAGTGCTAATAGGTTTAACAAGCAAACATCTTTGAAGTTCTTAACACAGGGCCAAGGAAGTAGAAAGCTGTCAAAAGAAAAACAGAACGGTGATCCATTGTGAGTGTAGCTCTTAAGTTTGGGCTGGTCTGGGACCTGGGCTGCAGAGCGTCTTCCTCTGGCTTCTGCTTAGTTGTCACATGGCTTCTTACCTGACCGTCCTGTGAAATGAACTTGACTCAGCCAGTTTCCCTCTCACTACCCCTTCGCCTGGTTTATTTTTGTGTGCACTTATCACTGTACATTATAGGATGAACAATATATGGTATGTATGTATACAGTCCGATTATTTATAGCTTGTCTCTATTAGAAAATATAAGTTCCATAAAAGAATGAACTTAGCTTCTCTTTTGTATATAAAAATGGGCTTGACTTTTAAAAATTGAACAAAACCACAAAGGAAATATTATCAGGCAGAGCTTTTAGATCATAAGGTACACATTTTTATACCCGATTACAACAAAAAAGATTGAATATTAAGTACAACTTAAATTTGGTCAAATGTTAGAAATCTTGTTACTGTCCATTTTTGTTTTTTAAAATTTCAGTTAAAAAATAAGTTTTGCAGTTGAGTGTAACTTCTGACTTCCCCTGATAAGCTCTGCATTGATATTTACACTTCTTTAAAAAGGCAACCTCGGCCAATTGTGTAACCACCAACATCATGCTGGGGTGTTAATACAGTTGGGATTTTCTGAGAAAAAGGCTGCTTTGTAAATCAGCCACTCCCCTGATTTTCATGTGGAACTCATCCAATTATTGACACTACTTAGTTTGTAAAAATTTCCTGGACTCAGAGGAGAGGGGAGCTGGCTGAACAGAAGCCCAGACATGCAGGGCGCATTTACATTCAGAGAAAAACAGTCTGTTGAACTGTGTAACAGCTATCTATGTAGGAAACCCAGCTAATGTCCACAGAGCCAATAATTTCAGTGATAAAACCTGTAAGCTGGTGGCACAGGGGAAGGTACACATTGAAGTTTGAGCAACAGGTGTAAGGTGCGTGTCTTTGCTTTCTTGATATTCGAAGGAGAGTAGTAAGATAGCTTACTTACATGAGAAAGATAGTCAAAGTTCAGCTGGAACGTCATAGGCCCTAGCTGTTGCTTGTTTTCTTTTTTCTTATTACAGGTGTTGAAATCTTTATATTGTTATGATTTAACTTTTTGCTTTCCTATATATGTTAGGTTTTAGCTTAATATGAAATTAAGCCAAGCTTCTCTTCATATTTTGCTGTTTTTCCCAATGTTAATAATAAATTACTTACTCTAAATTTTCTCATTGCATATTAAAATGTATAGGTATTTTAATTGCATATAATCAACAATGCATTCACAAATGTGTAATGTATTGTTATAAGTTTATTAATATGTGTGTTATTTATTTACTTGTACTTCATTAATGTTGTGAAAATAGAGGAAATTTGATTTCACATAAACTATAACCTTCTTGTAAGCAGAAATTTGAATCCTATAAAAACTCAGTTATAGCAAGCATTATATTTTATATGTATTTTTTCCAATCCTCTCTTCCTTCCTGTTTCAATAGATGCTGATTTAGTGCTCATTATATGCTAGAAAATAAAGTAGAAAATCAGTTCTGGGGCTGATGTCAAGGATAACTTGGCAATCATGTCATCATGGAGCAGCCTCTTGAGAGACCTTAGTTGCAGCCAGTCAACCTTCAGCAGTTCTCTTGGCTAGAGGGAAAATGAGGCCCGTTTCCATGGATGTAGGCTCTGTTAGGAAGGTTTTCTCCAGGGCAGTGACTGCGTTCATTTCCAGTCTCAATTGCTTATGAATTTGCCTTCAGAAAGTTTTGATAAGCTGAACTTTAACTTTTTATTATTTGAACACTTACACATAGAGTAGAAGGCAGGCCAATAGATGGATGGATAGACAGGCAGACAGACAGACAGACAGACAGACAGACAGACAGACAGACAGACAGGTAAATGATACATAGATCTACTCTGTGACTTCTTCCAAGCTTCTAGATTTTTACATTTCTTTCTCTCTCCTCTTCAGTTTCCCTACAAGATTAAAAATTAGCAATTCATATTGTAGCAAATTATCTTTTAGGAAATGCTCTATATTTATCAATATTAAAATAAATGGCTATATATCTAAGAATCTGAGAACATAAGTGAAATGAAAACTGTCTTAATTTTACAAGAAATAAGGACACAAAATATCCAGGAAATTAGGCAGATTTATTATTTTTTTCCCATTAACCTGACAAAAAATGGTAAAACAGTTGTTTCTTACCTGATCACTTAGTTTAAAACCTAAGTGAGTTTTGACACAATATATATGTGCACAAAGTACTAAAGTTCAATGTAAACATTATGTATCACATATATACATTTCAATAAAATGGGGGGGGGGGACTTAAAGGAAGGCCATTAGTTGCAGGTTCTCTTACCTGTATTTTCTGGTATAATTTCTGTATATCTATTAGTTTTTTATTGGTTAAACATAGGGAAGATGACTAGCTGAGAGAATTTTTAGTTCAAAAAAATGTGTTCATAAGAAAAAAGAACAAAACAAAACTGGACATTTTAGTGGAGGATGTTAGAGGAAATATATTTTTTATGGAAAATTTGATGGTCTGAGCTTCATATGGCTTTCTGACAGTACACAAAGAAGATGGAGTTATTGACTGAGTCTGACCTGTGCTTACGTTGAGACTGAGTGTGATGTTAGTTCTCTTTGGAATCCTCCTGGAAGACTTGTCCATCATAGTCAAATGCAGGGTTCAGAGTTTCTAAAACACATTTTAGACTGTTAAAAAATACATTGAACAGTAGCACTTAACAGTTTTGAGAAAATTGAAATGTTAGAGGTGTGATAGATTTGAGAAATTACATCAGGACCCTCTAGTTAGTGTTCTTTTACTTCTTGTGTTATAAATCAGGGGCTTGAAGTTTTGACAGGTAATTTTTTTCTCTGTCAGCCAAAACTTAACTCAGCCTCTTACCTATAAGCAAACCAGAAATGAAGGCTCATTCTTAAATTACTCATGTATTTTCCTTAAAATTACAGTTGATTTACTGCATTTTTGCCTCTGGAACCAATATACTTTGTGGCAAAGAGTAGATCTTTCTTCAATCCTGAAATAAAAGATAACTACGACATTTATTTAAAAATAAGTGCCACTCCCACAATAAGCAAAATACCATTAATAATCCACAGTGTAGAAATTATTTTAAAATAAAGCATTGGTGACAGCTAAGAGTTTTAGTATGTATCTGAAAATTTACTGTCCTCATCCCAGCTGGTGAGGATGTGTCAATTTCAGTGTATTTGGAAGCTATTCATTTCTCTATATTACTGGGATCTTACCATCTTTCAATTGGAAAGATCACAATAATCAGCAAACTTTATATGTTCTGTATTGCTGGCCACCCGTGTATGGACTGTGATCTGAAACTAAGCTAAAATAATTCTTTCCTCCGTTAAATTGTGGATGTTAGCTATTGTGTCCCAGCAGTGAAAAAGTAAGAAAGACAATGGTAGTTTCACTGACAGTAGAATTTTTGGTTGAAAAATTTTTTGTGTATTTCAAAAAGGTGTTTTTATTTTTCCTCCTCAAAATCTCTGGAGAATAGATTCTGAAATTTTTCAGTAATATTAATATATTTTTATTTATAATTTCTCAATGATTATGTGTTTTTATTCATAGTTGTAAACTTTGTGTCATTATTTTCTCTTTGTACCTCATGTTTCTCTACTCTCGGGAAGTTTCTGAATTATGTCATCGTATTAGTTGGGGTTCTTTCAAAAGGCAGAATTCACAGAAATTATAACAAAAGGGATCTATTTGGGAGGCTTACAAATCCGAGGATAGAGATAGTCCAAGATGGCATGTGAGGGCTGGAGTGTCTGACGGCTGTTCAGCCACAAAGTAGAACACCTCTGGGAGTGCCGGACGGTCGAGGAGAATCTGCTGCGGATCTCGGTTGTTCAGAGAACAATGGTGAAGACTGGAGACTGGAGATCAGCCACTGAAGATCAGCAACTGTTGGACGGGAGAAAAGTCGAGACTGGATCAAATCTGTGATGAAGATCTGGAGGAAGTCAGCATCCATAGACAATTGCGAAGGCCAGAGCTTTCCCAGAGGAAGAAACTGTCCCAATCTTTCTTCTTCCTTCTTTTTAACCAGTTTGAGTTCCAGTTGTGCCTCCCACCTCTGGGTGGGTGCTCTTCCTTCATCCACTGGCCCACAAATCCCTCACACTCTAATCCAGTCTGGTTCTCAGTTCCCAGTCTAGGTGTGGTTTCCAAACACTAATCCAGGTGTGGTTCCTGATTGCCTCAAGTTGCCTTAATCTCTCCAATTGTCACAGTTGTTGGTCTTTTTTTTTTTAATCTCTCCTTTTGTTTACTTCCTAAAATTTATACAATTTGATGTTGTATCTACTGGAATTTTTTCATATATTTTTATTATTTAGTTCTGAAACTTTCTCAAATCTTTCTTCCAACATTCCATTTAAATTTTTTTGGTTTTTCAGTTTTGAAGTTATTATTTTTGTTTCTTAAAAATATCTCTCATTTTTCCTTTTTTAAAATTACAGTTTTATTTCATGGTTGCTAATCTTTTCTTATCACTCTGATATTGCTAATATGTGTTTGAAAGTTTTATTTTTATTTGAAATTCTCTGTTTTTCTTCCGATTGCTATTTAATTGTATTGGTTTGCATAATTCTTAAATCTGTTATGCTTTCCTCAGATATTTCATAATTTTTGCCTATCTGCTAACATGTAAAAGTGAGTGACAAAGGAGCTGGATTGAAAACATTGTTCATAAATCTGTCCATGGAGTTACATGATCCATCTGGGATATCTAATTAGAGGAACTTGAATGCTAGCCCTTAGGGTTGGGTTCTTTTCTTCAGTTTTTTTTCTCTCTCTGTAGAGGGAGGATCTACCACCAAGGAGGAAGAATGAGTGGGTCTGGTGTCAATTATTCAGTGTTTGAAGTTACATAATCTCCTTTGGTATTGTTTTCTGTGTTAATGGTACCGAGAAATCTTACCCTTTAATATTTATTATTTTTATTGTTATTTTTGAGATGAAGATGTACATTTTATTCTCTATGTCAAGTCCAGGCATTCTACAGCTTTTTAGGTTAAGTTTTCAACAAATCCTCTTTTCTTGGCCTCATTCCTTCACCTCTACCTCTCAGGTCTCAGGTCCCGCTAATCAGTCTTTAGAAGTTTGCAACATAAAATTGGTTGTGGCTTATTGTTATCTTAGCATATCATACAAACAATTGTTGACAGCTTGTCTTTTCCAATTACCATCCTTTATCCTTCCTTTTCCTATCAATCTTTTATCAGAAATTGATCTTATGAGTACTCTCTTCTTGTTCACTTTACATGTGTTCCAGTCTAAAACCAACATGTGCCTGTTCTCGCTAAAGACTAGCTAAGTTCAGCAGGCATTTTTATTTCTTGAATTATTGATCTATCTGAACACTTGTCTTTTCTTCTTCTGGTTTATCTACAACTTTTTGAAAATCCTGAGTTGTTCTGTTTTCTGGACCTCTCATGACTTTTTTAAAAAAGACATAATTCAAGACTATCATATCAATATATCACATATAGTACATACATATGATGTAATATGAACCTCAGTATACCATACTCAGTTATAAGGATATATATCCAGGAAATATACCAACTTACACTGTAATCTAGTTTGGATGCCACTTTCTGGAACAGTTCCATTATAATGGATGATTTCTCCTTTTTAATTTTGTGATATTCTAAAAAATCACATCTACACATTCTTGATACTTCTTACCAAACAGTAAAGCTGAAGTGCTTAGTTCATTCCCAATTCCTATAGCTTTTTAAAAAGGTGACCTAATTCTTCAGTCCCAGTTTGAGAATAGTGAAATAGCTGAGTCAGCAGACTTTGCCACATCGCACAATGTTCTCTTTGTAATGGAAATGGCTGATTGTATGTAAATGTCCAGTAATGTCTGGCAAAAGGTAAGAATTCTGTTTTCCTATTTGTAGGCTTATAATAAATTTAACCATAACGATGATTAGGCTTTTAGACTAGAAACTAATTGAAAGTATTAATAAAAATGATATTGCATGAAGCACTTTACTCTATAATCTGAAATGTAATTTAATAGAAAATATTAAAGAGCAATTTTGTAAACGGCAGAATTCAATTTTTAATGTGTTGAAATGCAGATAGAAGGAAATGCCAAATTGGATTAATAGTAAAATAATAGCTGATATTTTTAGGCCAGACTTTATTGTCTTCAAGATATATGCCTATTAAAATCTTGGCATTCTAATTTTATCTATGACACTAGTGCTATTAACATAAAATATATGAACTTGATTAGTGGTATTCATTCTATGACTTATTTTCCATAGTTAAGAAGAATCCCTAAGTGTAGTATTAAGAGAAATCACCTTAAATTTTAGGTTTAAGAAGAATAAGTCAAAAGATTAAAGGTTGCCAGTTGTCTTCGAAGGTGAAAGAATGTCGGTTGTTACCTTTTTAGATTAATCATATTTCTGCTGAATTTTCTGTTTTTAATAATGTTTTTTTCAACCAATCCAGTATATTTTTACTCAGATGAATTTTTTTGAAATTGAAAAAATTTCTTACAAGAAAATTTTGGGAGGTGGATCAATGGCTCAGTGGTTAAAGTGCTTGCCCAGCGAAAGCTAACTCAAGTGCTCAGGACCCAAGTTCCATTTCCCAGCATCACATTAGCCAGGTGAGGTGGTGCACACCTGGTATCCCAGCACTCAGGAGGCTGAGATAGGAGGAATGCCATGATCCAAGGCCAGCCTGGACTCCATAGTGAGTTCAGGACCAGCTTGGGCTACAGAATAAGACCCTGTCTCAAAAAGAAAGAAAGAAAGAAAGAAAGAAAGAAAGAAAGAAAGAAAGAAAGAAAGAGAGAGAAAGAAAGGAAAGAAAGAAAAGAAAAGAAAAGAAAAGAAAAGAGAAAAAATTTTCCAATAAGGTTTTGACAATAAATTAATTTTCTAGCATTGTTATTATCTTTGAAATAAATATCTTTAAAAGAGTTGTTTAGAACCTTTTTATAAGTATTTATTTGAGTCAATTTAATTGTGTATCTCTTACCAGTGAAGATAATTATGGTCATTTAAATGGCATTTGAAACATACTACTTCTATATAAACTAGAAGAAATAAGAACTTTCAAGAAATGAGTTTTTGTTGTACAGACTGATAACATTTCTATCAAGAGCACTACCTACTAGTTGAATCCTAAATGTTATGATTTTAGATGAGACAGCTTTGGTTCTCTAATACCTAATCTTCTAAAGGGAAGCCTAACATTGTATGAGTTGGCCATTGAACCATGCTCTGAATTTAGGACTGATAATGTGAGAAGTTGGTTTTTAATATGTGGCATTTATTTTTTTTTTAAACTAAGTTGAGTACTTGTCTTGGAGTACTATTAATGAATGGAGAGTTCAGTCTAAACCTCACAAACTACTCAAGCAAAGCACCTAATAAGATCTACACTAACTTCTCTGTTTCAGTTAAAATGAATCTTTTCAGACAGAGGATCTAAAACTATAAGAAGGCTGTGTTGTTTCTGTATGAGTGTATTTATGTCTTTTCTGTGATGCCAGACCTAAAGTTCATTACCTGAATGATTTCTGTGAACTTTAAATGTCCATGAGGCTTATTTTCTTTTTATTTGTGTTGTGTGAAATCAAAATTATAGCTTAACATATTACATAGAAGTTTATTCTTAAGAACCATGCAGTTTAATACTGTAATATCTGCATGAAAATATAGAAATGATCTTGTGGAGACAAACCAGGTAGTGACCAAATACTCAAAATTTGAGATATCAGAGATGGCTAGACTAACAGATGCTCTGGTCAGGTTTTTTATGCCTACGTCTCAGTGAGGGATAGTCTTTCTAATAGACATTCCAATGCTTTGCTCCCTCTAGCACTGTCATAGCTGAGGTCAGTTCCTGGCACACTGGCTTGCCAAGTGCCAGCACCTTTCTCTTCTGCCTTAGTGTTTTCTTTGGCACTACAGGAAACTCCTTGGCATCTGCTGTTTCCATAGGAGAATACAAAAGAGTTAATACACTCATTGACAACTCAAAGCCATTGGGAACCAGGAAAGAATTTATTTAGGAATAGCCCAGCCCCTTTAGCCTCCTTGAGGAGTAGGTATTTGCCTAATTTGTCTTCAGAATGTTCAGTGTTTCCATTTTAATGTCTAGTTCTTTGATCCACTTTAATTTGGTTTTGATGGCTGGTGACAGGTGCGCGCGCGCGCGCGCGTGTGTGTGTGTGTGTGTGTGTGTGTGTGTGTGTGTGTGTGTGTGTGTTTATTCTTCTGCATGTGGTTGTCCAATTTACCCAGCACCATTTGTTGAAGAGGCTATTCTTTTTCCCGTGTATGCTTTTGGCTTCTTTATCAAAGATTAGGTAGCTGAGGGTATTTGAGTTTGGCTTTGCATCCTTAGTTCTGTACCACTGGTCCATCTGTTTGTTTTTGTACCAGAACCATATAGTTTTTACAATTATTGCTTTATAGTATAACTTGATACCTGGTATTGTAATGCCTCCTGCTTTAGTCTTGTTACTCAGGATTGGTTTGGCTATTCTAGATCTCCTTAATACTTCTTCTTAAGAAAACTCCTAGTGGTAACCCACTAAAAACTCACTCACAGATAGTGGGAGCTCTTACTCCTTTACACTTTGTTTCTAAATAAAAACTTGTTATCCTGAAAATAAAACAAGCCAAAAATAAAAGTATCACCCAAATTCTATCCCAGCTTCCGCTTCTGATGGAACCCAAACTATAATAGTTTAGCAGGTCTAGAGAAAAAACAGCAATGATAGTTATATAGAATAAGTATCACATCAGTGAATGGGTGTGTTTAACTGGAGCAGTGAGTTTATTGTTTCATGGAAATAGAAATTATCTAATTCCCTTGGAGGTCAGTGGCACTCTAAGAATTTGGAGCTTTTCTGCAGGCATTATAGATTTCCTAAAGACCTAGTACCCAGAGGTGACATGATGAGAGCTTTGTTTCTATGTAAGTTTGGTTTTATTGGTGATGACCCCAAGCCACATGCATGCTGTACATGCAGTCTATTGCTGAGCTATGCAGCAGCTTCGGCACTCCTAAGCAGTAACCTGGTGGTAGTGATTAAAATGATTAAAGATGGAGAGACTGAAAACATAGAGAACATTTTGGAGTTAGCTCTGTATTGTGGCTGTTGCAATGACTCTCATGAAAAGGCTGAGGTGTAGCTCAGTGTTTCGAGCACTTGCACAGCAAGCACAAGGCCTGCATTCGATCCTTTAGCATCATGTAATAACTGGGCATGGTGGTGCATGCCTGTAATCTCAGCACTCAGGAGGCTGAGGTAGGAGGATTACCACGAATTTGAGGTCAGCCTACATAGTGAATTCAGGGCCAGGCTAGACTACAGTGTGAGACCCTGCCTTAAGATAGTAATAATAATAGCAATAATAGTAATAATTATTGTAGTGAAAATTCTAGAAAGGTATGGTCAATGAAAATCATAAAGGATTGTTTGTTGTACATTATCAAGGAAAGAAAATAAATCAAACATAAAGCGAGTTATTTGTAGCTTGGTTTATTGACTAGGAAGATGGCAATGCTGTGTTCAAAATAGAAAATATAAGAAGAGGATTGTGTTTAAGTGAGACAACATGACTTCAGTTTGCTTCTGAGACAATACCTGTAGTTGACTATGCAATATTCATTTTCCTTTTTTTCAATATTAGAATGCTCACTTATACTGAGCTAGAGAGAGTTCTCAGCTTGGTGCTGGTTGTAGTCATAGGACTAAATTCTGAGTCATATGGTAGAAGTGGATTATGTGGTGTTAAACCTCAAAGAAATCTGACCAAGAGATGGAGATTGGCCTGGGGATGTTCCCTGTGGTCTTGCCTTCATTCTTACTGGCTATCATATGGAAACGTGGAGGTCCAGCAGCGATTTCGGACTGTCAGGTGACTTTGAGGAAGGAAGTGATTTAATGGAAAATTTTAATAATTAAGGAAACCATATCAGCTCTAAATTACTTATCTCCTTTTACAAGTTCATATAAAAGAGAAATACACTACACCGTTATTTTGTGTTTTCTTTTATAGGCAATGTACCCAATGCTAAAGCACAATGAATCTGAATTAAGATATTTAACTATTTATTAACTTTTGTTTTCTTTTACCTACTGAATATCCGGCAAACCTATCAAATTGCATGTTGAATATCCAGGCAAAGATATTTAGTAGGTAAATGAAAATAAAAATTAATAGTTAAGCATATAAAATTATTAATAGAAGTTGGCATTTAATAATTTATTTTATTCTGGCTCCTTCTTTTTTATATGCAAGAAAGCATAGAGCGGCATAGCACTTTGCAAGTGGTGTGCGATTGTAAGTGAACATGCCAGTACTGAAGCCCTGAAATCCCTGTGCCAGACTGATAGCTTGCTGTGCTAAATGTTGGGGCATAACTTGTTTTTAAGGGGGGATTTTAAAAATTACTAAAAGTGTAGAACTCTTTTTGAATAGTGTGCATACTACTGATGAAAGGTATAGACTCATAAATTATATCAATGAAGAAATTTATTTATTGCTCTAAATCATAATAAATGGCAAATTAAGGTGGTTTATTAATATTTTACTTGCCATTTTAGGGTTATTTCACTAGAGATTTTACCAGGTTGAAACAAAAGACAGGTCTCAAACAATGTTAAAGTTGGTGAATAATTTTGAAGTTATCTGGTTTAATAATCTACTCTTAAAATAAGGATTAGGACGTGATGGAGCAGAGTCCCTGGAAGCTGCCGTCCGTCTTAGGGGTGCTCAGGGGTGATGACGCTGTCTTCTGATTCACCCTCCAGTTTCCTGTAGGAGGCCTAAGTGGCTCCTGGCATGTCTGTGTTTCATTGGTTCTGACCCCAGCCTCTGAAATGGTTAAGTGCTCCTCGCAGCAGAGAGGTCAGTTAAGGTGAAACTGAGTTATGTATGGCAGCGATTTGTTGCAAGGGCAAATTAGAAGTCCCTATTCTCTTTTTCATGAAATTTGAATTGTAGTTTAATGTGATTATTTGCCCATACAACATAGTGGTGTAAAAGTCAAGTTCCTCTTTAGACCATGTAACAGCTGCGTGATGTTCTTCCCTCCTGCTCTCTGTGCACTTGACTATGCTGTGGCCACACTGTTCCTGGAAGTTTCTGAGCATTCTTGTAGCTCAGGCCTGATTGACTCAGCCTCCTCTCTACCTCAGACATACCACTGTAAACTGCAGAGCTTCACTCCGCATTTCCTATATGCGTAACACAAGTGTCATTTCTCACCTTGTGCTACTTCCCGATCTGTTTAAACTGAGTTAGGGGCCTCACTTCATTTTCGTCTGTCATCTGTCTGCCCTTGCCGGGTTCATGACAGTAGGTATGTTGTTTCGTTTACTGCCGCATAACCCATCTCCAGAGCAGTATCTGCCTACCATGTACTATATGCTCAGTGTGTGCTAACGTTGAGTGAGTAATGGGGACAACATGTGAGGGGCAACTCATAAAAGTAGGGCTCTGTACTATACAGTGTGATTTTAGAGCCCAGTCAATAAAATTTATTTTGCTTAAAAAAAACACTAGGGAATTATTACACTTTGGGAGAGTGTATTACCTTGAAGGCCAGATGCTAAAAATCACTTACTTGGTGCTCTTTGTGTATAAGGCCTTTTCTGAATGTCCTGTCATTAACCAGCAAGAGTAACCTTTGTTCCTCAGTTATTCCAAATTTCTGTTTTTTTTTTTTTTTTTCCCTGCAGTTTTGTTTAGGGCTAGGCATTCATTCAGCATGGCTGTTTGATGGTTAGTGGCTTGTGTTGATATGTTTTAGTGTTATTACTAAAGCTGCAATTTGAGAGAATTACCTTCAGAGCTTAGGCGTTTTTGCTCAAAAGCAGACTGAATATTTTATATGTATATCTTATAGACATAGAAATTCATTTCCGAATAACATGACTGTGAGAATATTAATACTAATAATAATGTGAACAATATTCGTTAAACTTTACGTGTTTGCTCTGGTCCAAGCACTTCATGTGTGTTGTTTCTGACAGTGTGTCTTCATCAGTGGGAAGGTGAGACTTTGCAGTTAGAGAGCAGTCAGAAATTTGCACCCTTACACAGAAGAGGCAGTGCACAGCTGTACCTGCCTTTCAGGAGACTGCCATTTTATAGTCTTAATGAGGGAGATGAAATAAGCGTAATAAATAGTGGTAAATGCAAGAACACAATAAAACAAACATAAAACACATCCATAACCGAGCCCCAGGTGACTGAAACGTAACCTCTGCCTAACCAGCAATGAATATGTAATGAGGATGATGTCTTTCAAAGCAGTGTTATTAAGTGAATAAGACCAAGGCTTTTTATTTTGCTTGACAAGTATTTAATTTTCAAGTGTGACCAATAACACAGCACATAAGGAGAATTGACTTTCTTAAACAGAGAATTGGGTAAGTTTTGCAAAACAAAACAAATGACAAATACGTGATATAGAAAAAGATTCAAAGTGCTTTAAGGGTAATCAGAATCATATAATTCAATCTTCTCTGGATAGACAGTGGATCATTCTTAACTAAACAAAGCAACCACCTTTATTTGTTGAATCTCCTGAGAAGTTAAGACTACCCACGAAACAGGAAATTTTAGCAGCTAGCGTATGGCATCAGTGCTGTGAAATGAAAAGAAAATGGCTAGTCTATCTGATTATTTTCTCATCCAATTTGTTAGTATTGTGCAAGGGTTTCTGGAGAATTGATATGGTTGTACTTGATTTGACAGAGCGTCTTTTTTTTCCTTTCAGTCCTGGTAAATAATTCCTGAAGGATTTAAAACTGGGAAATTCATCATGTGATTTTTGTGTTGTCCATGTAACTTATCTATGAAAATGCTTTGCATATGTAGATAATACTGTAGTAATATGGCAGAATATATCAATTCTTTTTAACCATTGTCCTTTGTCACTGAAGACACAAATATCTAGAAGTTATAGGCAATTCATGGATTTTTTCAAATATTTAAAGTGTTCTGAATGGCTGACCTTAGTTTTAGTAATTATGTTTTTATTGCTAATAACTTATAGATACAGCAGATAGATGAGCAAAAAAAGTGATCTTGTGTTAGACTTAGATGAAAGATATAGTCCTTTCAAGTTCTCAAATTCCATAATGTTAATCTGTATCTAATAGATGGTATGTACAAAGAAAAGAGAGTATATTTGCCATAGCACCACCTGTGAAATGAGAGTAATGAGTTTTCAAATGAAATGAGGCAAATTGAAATTATTTCAAATCTTTCTGTTTAGGTTTTATACTTAAGCCTTTCTACAGTTTTAAAACTCAGTTCATCTTTTAAAAAGTCCGCCTGATTTCTGCTGCTACTGCCGTCTCTGCTGTCTCTTTTCCCAGGATGAATTCAGAAGACAAGCAAAACACTTAAAAAAAAATAAAAACACTTTGGCTCTCCTCTAGGTGGTCAGTCCCCTTGCAGTTGTTGGTTTAGTCTCTCACCTGGACTTGACTCTGGGTGTCTCGAAAGGAGAGCTGATCTCAGGCTCCCGAGCAACCTAAAGTGCTGCAGGTACTTTCCTCTCTCAGTGCTTCAGAGTCCCTTTCTCATCTCCATTTTTATTAATATGCATAGGTGATACACAGCGGTTACATTGAGCTTATTTTGTGCACACGTATATTGCATCTACATTACAATCTTTTCCCTCCCATTTTTGGCACTCCTGCTTTTGGCTCATTACAGAATCAAATATGATATTATTTTTTCTTTTATTTCATTATCTCTCTCAAATCCATATTTCTCATTTTGTTCTTACAATATTTTAGCAAAAAGTGCTTGAAATAATTGCTCTTACTTTTTACCTTTAATTTCTTCCTTCTGCTTCCTGTTTGATTCATTGTTATTATCCATTACTCTACTTAAACTGTTCCTACTGGCTTCACCAGTGAGTGCCAGTGGTCAATCCTCACGTCTATCTACGTATATTAGGCACTGTTGTTCCATATTTCTCAAGTAAATCAGCTACAACTTGTAAACTATGTAGTAAGACTTTTTCCACTGACGACCTGTTGGTAATTGTTTAAATTTCTTACGGATGTCATAAAAGTACCATAGGATTGATGGCTTAAAACAATAGAATTTCTTTTGTAGTTCTGGATGCTGAAAGTCTTAATTCTTATGTATTTAGAGTAGTACTTCCTCCAAAATCTTCAGAGAATGAAAAAACCTTCCGTGTTTCTTCTGACTTCCGGTGGCGTCAGACATTCGTAGGCATGTACCTGTACAGCATGCGTCTTTGCTTTCATTGTCACAGGACCTTCTTCCTTGGTCTGTATGTGTCTCTCTTCTGAGTATCTTTTACGAATATAGATGTTATTGGGCTTAGAACCCATTCACATATTCCTAGGTGATGTCATCCCAAAATCATTACACCTGCAAAGGCTCTTTTTTGCTTATGCCTATTTCTAGGGTTCAAAGCTTAGAATATGGACGTCTCTGAAGCAACTGCCATAACAAACATTCCAATGTTCAATGTTTTACTCATAGCAGAGACGTACTGTACTATTCTAAACCAGATGCCAGCTCACCAACCAAATAACTTTTTAACTCAATGAGTAGTTATTAGGGAGCTCCTATGCATCTGGCTCTGTTCTGGGTCCTGGAGAATGAATGACAAGCACATTGCTTCTCTCATGGAGCTACATTCTAACTGTGGCAGAAGCAGAACGTTTGATCCAATGACATTACTTAAATTAAAACACATCAGTAACTTTTCTAAACTCATAGAAATCACCCTCAACTTATTATTAAACTGGCAAAAGTTAGTTTCATATAGGCCCAAACATGGAAAATAGAAATCACTTTCTAGTTCTTTCATTGGCAGACTGTAAGTGGGATATCTTACCCATGTGCTAAAGCAAAAAAATAAATGCCAGAAGTCTGATTAAGTTTATATTTATTTTTTGACAAGTGATACATGGCTTTGATACATGTAGTGTGATTTGCAAATTCCTAAATAAGGTGACACCACAATAGACTGTATCTCCTCCATTAATATTTTATTTATACCACATGGTTAGTCTGATTAAAGCCTCAGCTACCTATCATCTAATTCATGGAGTCAATTGTACCACAACTTCTCTCTCTCTCTCTCTCTCTCTCTCTCTCTCTCTCTCTCTCTCTCTCTCTCTGTCTATGTGTGTGTACATTTTTAAACCTCTTCTGATTCCACATTTTTCAAAATGGGACTTAACTATGTTCTTTTTTTCTGCTGGCTGTGGACAGTGGAAACGTTGTTGTTTTTGGTAGCACTGTATGAGGAGGCACTCCACCCCATTAACCTCTCATCGTTAGCCATCTTCCTGTGCTCTGATGGTGTGCTTCCTACTACACAATGAGGTCTTTGAGAGAAGAGGTCATATCTCTTCAGCTTTGTTTTCCTAGCACTTACACAGTTATGACATACGGTGAATACTGTAAACTTAGTCATCTGTCATCTTGGCAACTAGCAGAAACTGAGTTTCTTAGATGCTGTGACCTTACCTAGGTTACCAGCTGTCTGAGATTGAATTCTCTGCCAACTTAACTAAGCCAATGTCATTGCTTGTGAAATACAAAGATTAATAATAAATGATTGACCCAAGAGGCTGCATTATTTCATTTGTAGTACACAATGCCTATGACTTAATCACACAATTAGTATGTGCCTAAATATTAGTAGGCATTCAGGAAATTTTACTCAGTTAAAGTGCTTACCTGGCAAGATTGAGGTTCTAAGTTTGATTCTCCCTCACCACATTAACTGGACATAGTGGCACATGCTTATGATCTCAATACTTCGGAGGCTGAAACAGGAGGATTGCTGAGAGTTCAAGGCCACCAGGGGCTACATAATGAATTTAGGAATATCTAGACTATAGACTGAGAGTCTGCCTCAAAAACAAACAAACGAACAAACACCAGTACAATTAGCAGTTCAAATTGTAAATGCCATTGCCAATGATATTTTAGTGACTTGACTTAAAAGAACTAGCCACATAAAGTGCATATCTTTATAAAAGAAAAAGTAAGTGGTAATTTTTTCTAAGCTTTCTGTGTTTTTAGAAGCTACTTTTTGAATGAGTGGTATCCTTAATTTCTCTCATTCTTTTATATGTATATCTGGCGATTTTATTTTTTTTAAAAAAAGATTTTTGTTTTAATTTTTCTTATATGAATCTCAACTCTCCCAGTCAATTTTTCAATCCTCTCTTAAACTCATCATTTTGAAAATTGAAGATATCACAGAAATTTAAGATTGAACAAAATAGTAATTATGTAAATGATGTTTGCATTTGTATTAATAGACACAAAATATATGATTTTTAAATAAAAAATTGTTTGCATGTTACATTTTTTTCTCTTCCCATCCTCTCAACTTCCCCCAATGTTCTTTTGCCCTTACCACAAAATCTATCTTCTTTCTTTCATTTCTTTTTTACTGTCTCATGGTTTGGCTTTTTATATATATCTTTAATAAATATATTTCTTTAATGAATATATTTTTTATACCTTTAATGAATGTGTTTTTAATATATTTTTGAAAAATGTTTTAATTGAATATATTAAATTTTTATTTCTTAAAGTCTTATTGAAGAATTAAGTTTTAAATATAGATTTTAGTATATCCCAATTGCATTATTTAAAATTATATATTTTGTATCTATCTATCTCTCAAGAGAATATTGAGCTATGGTTAAGGTTTCGACTCCAGAAGAATCTTGCCGCCAGGATTAGTGCATGGGTTCTATTACATACAATTGGGTAACTTGGGTAGAATCCTTAACCTCTCTGTGCCTTAGTTTTCTTTTCTTTTTATGTGTGAAATGAAGGTAATAATTCTGTTTACTAATAAAGTTATAAAGATTAAGTTAACTCATTTAACTTAGTTAGAATAGTGCCAGGCTTTTAATAAGACTGAGTTGCCATTGGTTTTTCAATTATTTAGGACAAAGAGAGGTTTCTTTTCCGTTTGAGAGAATAGCATAGACAAGTCATCAATAAAAAGTTTTAGTATTTTTATACAGGTAAAGAGTATTGATATGGTCAGCTGGAGAAAATGAGTTTGAGTCCAGGTCTTAGGTGTCTGCTGTCAACATTGCAAAAGGGAAGGCCATAATAGTGCCACATCCCCCAGGTCATCTCTGAGAATATTGCAAAACTTTCACATTTCCTGAACTTTATTCTAGAGACAAAGGGGAAATACTGAAAATAATAACCTTCTGGTACACCCACCTTTGTACTGAACTTCCTGAAATTGACTTCTAGCTGTTGTTCTATATCTGAGTTTTATCAATGATAAGAACAATGGTTTCTATTTTACAGGATTTTGTGAGGATCAAATCATGTAATGCTGCTATTACATTTCAGTTACCATTACCTGGCTAATAGCAATTGCTCAATAGAAACTAGCTACTGTGAATTGTGAGCAGAGAGAGGATGTGATCAGATCTGTGTAGACTGACTTATTTTTTGACAAAGTAAAGTACTTGGTTCTGGGTGTGATAACAGATAAAGAATGACAAGGTTGTAAAAGAGCCCTGATTAATAAACATCTTCCACTCGACCTACCTGTCCTCAAGGCTATCCTAGGTACCTAAAGTGGCAAAAAGAAAAGCCGTCATAGAAACTATGGCATTTATTTCTAGCCTTGGGGCAGCTCTAGGCCTCTTTCAGGTATCTAAAATTTGTAGAGCCTGAGTACAGGACCACATCCAGAGTCCTCGGAAGGTTGTGTCTGTTTTGTTGTGCTTTGGGGCATATTTAAAAAGGTCCTTTATTCTCTGTAGCAGAGCACATGGCTGACTCACCACTTTGGCCAGATGCCCATGGCCAAAGTACAACCTGAGCAACTAAATTTCTGTCCTGCCAGAGAGTGATTGTGATTAGGATATATTCGGTCTATCCAGAGAAAATGTGTGTTAGGGTCCTCTATCCTTCTGACTTTGGAGGGATCTTAACATTTGTTTTGATAGAGTGACAGAAGTTAATTTATGGGATTAATAATGAGATGCCTTAAAATACCTTTCAATTCTCATTTTAAGTTAAAAATGAATTCAGTTTTGGAGTTCTTATGTTTTTAAACAGCCTAGTCTAGCCTACTGGAAGATGAGAAGCCTTTTGGGAGAGAACTAAGTGCCTTAGATGACAGCTACCGCTTCCTGGCAGTTGCATCATTATAAGTGATCCCAGGCTGGATCAGAACACCTGCCTCGTCACAGAATTGTTGATTCATATGATCCTGTGCAATGATAACTGCATTCTGTGACAGTATCTAAGTTTTGGTATGGATTGCCTAGCAATAGATAACTGATATACTAAAACTAAGGAAATAGGTAATACTCTAAAATTCACCTCATCTCTCTAGTATCTGTATTCTCTCAGCTTCCAGTATAATTTCCAGTGATAAATCATTGAGTCAAGACGCATTCTGTTGGTGAACAGAGATGTTACTGCTTTTTATAGATCAGTTTCGTCTACTGGAGCATAAACAATGACTAAAAAGATTTCCAAGATAGTTTCTGGTATTTGTATGGCTATGAAATACTTGATGCTTTGTTATTATTGCCTTTCTGGTTACTGCCTGCCTCATGCAGACTACAGTAAAAGATTCAGAAATGATAAAAATGAAAAATCTATGTCTCTGGCTAATTCAGGTTGCCATTGTCACTGCATGTTGTCTTACAATGTTTACGGTGATGTATGTATTTGTAAGGAAGTCACTTCCAAAACCACATGCTAAACCAAAAACTCTTATGTGATGAGGGAGTAGAAATCATCACAGAAAAGGTAGTAGGGAGAGTGGAGTCAATTAAAGCATGAGATTCTCTAAAAAAGTCACAGTAAACCCTTTTAATTTGTATAATTGATATCTGTTGAATTTTTTAACAGTGTATAGGATGAATCTGAAGAACTTAGACTGTTAGAAATAATTGAAACACCCTGTGAAAGTGGAAGAATAAATAATATTTATTTAATAATGAGGATTTTATGAGCAGATACATGTTTGTGGTTTGATCAATATTGCTATCTTACTCTTTTATAAAAGTATTATTTATTTTATGTTCCAGTGATTGTGTTTTAGTTGTAAGCTATAGAACCAGTAATTTTGCTACCAACCTGAAAAATATGGAAACACTTACGGAATCATACAAGTTTCTTTCCTTTTTCCTTACTATATTCTTTCATGCTTTTGGCCTAAAGTCTTTACTGAAGAGAAAATAGAGCTTCCACTCAGATCCTTAATACTTTTCATTTGGTGGAGTGAGTTGCCAAGCCCAAGCAGTCTATGTCCTAAGATTTTTGCCTGGCTGTGTTTAGTCCTTAAGGCTACAGTGTTATCCAGGCCCACAATCCCTAAATAAATGACACAAGGGTAAAAAAATGAAAGCTACGTGGAACATGGTGACATAACTGAATGTTCAGATGCTGTGGGTCCTCAAATGTAGAATGCTTTCTCCCTAAGGATGCAGGGAGGAAGGTGAAAAGACTGGACAGACGCTGTGGTGTGAACGGGGCAGATTTGCTCTTGGAGATTACGTGCAGATGATATACAGTGTAGGAGACTCATGCTCGTTGTATGCTACCATACCAAAAGAGGTAGGCTATGAGCCTGAGAGGCAAGTCAGTTCAGTGAAGGGTAGGGATTTATTGTGTCAGAGTTATGTTTAGATAGCATGGAATAAAACTGAACTGTAATCCGTTGTTCCCCCTGTTTGGTGAGTACATTGGGCAGATTACTGAATTGCTGAGCCTCACTCTCTTTACCAGAAAGATGGAAACAGTCATGATACATTACTTATGGGATTATTCATTTCATTGAAAGCATTTATCCCAGTCAAATCTCTTGAGATGATAACTACTCTTATGGCACAAATCTTTCGTACAGAAGACAGCTTGAATTTAATATGTATGTTGTTTAAATAATGGAAACCCTCCCTTGCCAAATCTCACTACTTTATCTAAAACTACAATATTATATGTATGGCTCATAATTGGTATTAATACCAGTCATAAATGTGTAAAACCTGACAAACTAGGTAATATTATTAGGGGATATAGTAAAATATAAACATGACAAACTGTGGATGAAATCATCCCAATCGTGTTAGAAGACAATTTTCATTGCCAGAAGGATAATTTTGTCAGAGAGTTATTTTAAATGAATCCATTCCCATGTGTTTTGGGTTGCTAGAGTCTTCGAATTGCTTGATTGAGCTGTTCCTCCTGAAAATCCGTCTTACACGGCTCAGTACAATATTTGGCACGACGATTGCCCTCCTCTCTTTGAAGCAGACTTTCTGGCCACCACATTTTCCTGGGCTTCTTCTGTTTTCTGCCTCTTCTTTACCTATCAGTGGCTCCTCCTTATTCACCCACTCTCTAATCTTGGCACGTCCCGGTAAATAGTCTTTTCTGAATCTCTTCTCTAGCTATACTGGTTCTCTAGATAATCTCATTTAATTATGAATGGCCCTACACTCACATTTTTTTGTGCATGATCCATTTCAATGTTCATATACAAACTGCCATTTTATATGCTCACTTGAATGTCTAACTCCACATGTCCAAAACCACCTACTATGGGTATGCACACCACAGTTAATAGCAGCTCTTGGCGTCAACCTTGAATTCTGCCTTTTCCCTCAAGTGTAAGGTCATGCAGTTTATCAGCAAACCTAGTTCACTTCTACCAACTATATTTATGTGTACATATAAATACATATATGTGCCTTGCCTATAGATATGCATATTTTCTGAGAAATGCATTGCGTGCTATTTCATAATTGTGCAAGCATGGTAGAGTCTGTTTACACACACCCAGGTGGTATACATATCACACACCTACACTGTGGACTCTAGACTATTGCTGTTAGACTGCAAACCTATACAACATGTTACTGTACTGAATGTTATCAGCAATTGTAATAGTATTTTAGCCAGGTGGTTCCTTTTTTCTGCAAAGACCCATTTGGATATTTATGACATCACTCCTGGACCATACAAATTATCAACTTAAAAGTCTGCCTGCTATAGTTCATGAAATATTTAAAATTAAGTCATCCTTGGTATGACAGTTGCCTTGGCCTGGCCAGACCATACAGCCTGAGGGCAAGATGTTTCTTCACCTTTCCTTGCTATGTCTGAATATATGTAAACATATGCAAGATATAAAAAGAAGTACTAAGATTTTTTTTCCCAGCTCCTTGTAGTCTTACAGGGCCAGTCTGTCACTCTCTAGAAACATTGCTAATGCCTAACATTGTCTGTCTTCTCTGTCTGTTCATATGTTATTCACTGTCACTTATGCCTAACCCCAGAACCATATTTGCTTTGGCTGAAGTCATCGTCATTTATCTTCTAGATTATTGCAGTCAGCTTCTGTCTCCTTATTTCTGCCTTTGCCTCCCAATAGTCTATTCCCAAACAATGGTCAATATAGTCTTAATAAAATTCAAGTTGTTACCTCATTCCTCTACTGGAAACTCTTCAATACCTTTGATCTCATTCAACATAAAGCCCTTCATCCTCTTACAGACCTTAACCTTCCTACCCATTACCTTTGTGATTTCATCTCTTAGTACAGTCTTTCTGGCTAATTATGCCCCAGTCATGCAGGTCTCTTTTGTGTCTACTGAAGTGTAGTTGTAAGCTTCATGAGAGTTAATGTTTTTGTTTTTTTTTTTTCCTGTATGTATATTCAGCAGAATCTGAATGGAAGTGAACACTCGTTATGCCTTCCCTTAGTGTCTGATGGATAATTTCTGAACTTACCACTTCTGTGGCATTTTACAACAAAGTACATTGAATTCAGAATTAATGTTTCCATCAGTCTTTACTGGAAGACTGAGGCGAGAGTGAAATTTTCTTCATTTTAATGTTATTTAGTTTATATTTCCACGCGTATTGCTTTCTTTCCATAACTCCTTGTTTTTCTGGGTGCTGTCATTCTCAAGAGTTATTTTCCTCCACAGGGCTTGATTTCGCTTGTGTATCAGGTAGTACCATGTAGTTCTCTTCCCTTGATCTGGAGGAGGTTTTAAAAAATAGTGTCTTTGACCTCAATAAAAAAGGACATTCTGTTCCTGATTTTTTTTTTATGGTGCTGTGATATTTGATCTAAAAACCATTTTAAGGAAAATTCTGTGGTCAAACATTAAAGTGTTTTGTGTAAGTTAGTCCTAGTTACTGTAAAAAAAAAAAAAGATGTTCAAAATCCAAGTAGCTGAACACAGGATTTTCCCCCCTCACTTACATGAAATAAAACATTAGTATTTCTGATCATTGGGCTGGTAAATGGCTCTTCCTGTTATGAAAACCTGCCATCAAGCAAATTTGCTGTAAAAGAGGGAAAGGATAGGAATGTCATCTGGTGGGAATGACTGCGGGTCAGGGTAAATGAGTGAATGCCTATCCACTCATAGTGCGCTCTCTGGAATTTACTTAGAGCTGAGTGCTGGCAAAATTGGAGGGTGTGATTCATCCGCCATTCCCAGAAGGAGTTGAAGTAAGTTTAAGGATGACTAATCTGGAGTCTTTGCCACTTTTTTCTTTTTCTTTCTTTCTTTCTTTCTTTCTTTCTTTCTTTCTTTCTTTTCTTTCTTTTTTCTTTCTTTCTCTCATTACTACTCATAAACCCCTAATGTTGTCATTAATTCTCTTCTTGCTTAGTATTGGATACTAAGGCTTTCTGCTACTCACTGATTATATTTTTAACTGTCATTCACTTGTATGGTAGATTTGTTATTATCATTTCACATGAGAAAATTAAGTCACGCAAATGTTTATGTGTCTAATGTCACTAGATGGTAAATATTGAGATCAAGATTTGAGCCAAATTGTTTGACTTCAAAGTCTACCTTTTTAACAGGACACTCTACTGTCCCCCATTTTTTGAAGAATAAAAAAAATATGTTTATACCACATTGTGTCTCATGGAGGTAAGATAAAGCTGAAGAGATATTGGCAGCCTAGTCTGAATTCAACTGCCTCAGTTCATTTCCTGAATTTAGGTTCATTATGGCTAGAATCTGGGGAAATAAATATTACATCAGTGCCCCTAAATAAGATGGCAACTTCAGGTTTGAGAATGAGGTACTGCTTGTGTAAGAATTCTCCAATAGCATTTCATTGTGGGCATTTTTTATTGTTCTAATTCCCTTATTTGAAAAACATTTTACCAAAACACTGTGTGTAATATTGTAATTCTAATTAAACCTCTTGTAAAAAAAAGTAGCACAAAACTAGTATAAACATTCCAGATACTGGTAAAATGCCACCTGTAAAGGTAATAATTCTAGAGCAAGTGAGATCTATATGTTACATTTCTGAAACAAGACAGTTCAGTTTTATCCAAAATATTAAAATACAATAGCTATAAGACACCAGCTTCAGTTGTAGCATGGTGCATATTTTCAAAAGAAATATTCAGCTAAGGAATTCTGTCCCTCCTCCATCAAGGGTGTTAAAAGTGTAAACCTTTCCCAATATGCTGTCATTTTCTGCCTATCACCTACCATGAGAGGGCTGTGTGTGTGTGTGTGTGTGTGTGTGTGTGTGTGTGTGTGTGTGTGTGTAAACTTTCTTCACATTCACCACAGAGAAGCACAAAGGAGACTGCATATGAAAGTGGAGATTTTTTTTCTAAACTGGCTTTTGGAAGCTGAGTGGAATGTGTTAGCTGCCGTTTCGTTGTCGGAACAGAATACCTGACACACACAACTTTAAGGAGGAAAGATTTATTTTAGCTTAGAGTTTCAGACAGTCACAGTCTACTCCCAGGTGGGCAGCTGGAAAATGGTGGAATCAAATGGTGGGACCACAACTAGAGATGGTGCTCTGGAGACAGAGATCCTTAGCACATAGCAAGGTGGAACAGAGACAAGTCTGGGAAGAACTGGGAACCAGCACACAGCCCTCTAGACCAAGTCCAAAGCATCCACCCCTTCTAGCCAGGCCCCACCTCCCACCAGTACACAGTATCCATAGGAACAGGAGGCTTTGGGGTGACACTCCAGATCCAAACCACAACATAGAGTAACAAGAGTAACTGGCTGTACCCAACCTGAATAAGCCAAAGATATATGATCCTTGGCAACCTGAAGTGGGACCTAGCAAGGTAAGAAGACTATCTGTAGTTGGAGAAGAATGCTGGAGAGTCTTGGAGAAAGCAGAGGCCTGGAGGACACAGTAGTGGTGGAATTAGCCACCAGTGGAGTAGAGGGAAATATGTGTGTTACTGGAGTTGTAATCAAAAGAACCAGGGAAGAGGAACCTCTCAGAACTCAGAACTCATGGAGATGTCAGGGAGAAAGATAAGATTGAGAGAGAATTGAGAATGATCTGTCCACTCCCTCTTCCCTACTGTTAGCATTTCTATTAGCCTCAGATAAGTGATTTACTGTTGTCCTTAGGTAGGAGAAAGGGAAGTAGTCTAACCTTTGAGTGAAGATAAGATTACTACTGCTAAATGTATTTGAGGAGGCTCTTATGTGCTAAATTGAGACTGTTAGGCAACTGTCTTTTTAATTACCTAAGGCATCAAGGCATCCAGAGATACATGGGGTCTGTTGGAGTTTTATTGGCTGGTAAGGGATTACCTTCCTCCCGGTGAGTTCATCTTTAAAATGATAGCAAGGGAAAAACACAGTGTTGGTTTCGGAGTATATCCTATGATTTACATCAGTGATTGCATCTCATCATGCAGTTTACTGATTAAACTTACAAGAAAAATGTTGCTCTTCAGTAAATATGGATTTTCTAAAATCACTAATTCTAAATTTACTACTGATATTTGACTGTATCACCTCTTTCTCTTTCAGATAGAGTAAAATTATTATTTAATTCATGGCTGTCTGGTGTGTACCTTAAGTCTTAAACTAATTGAAGATTATTAAGAAGTCTATACATTAATCAATAATTTAGAGATTCTGTTCTGTGACACACTAGGAAAGTTAAAATTTTACCTGATAAAGTGAAAGAAGCAGAGGAAATTTCTATGACTCTGTGTGGCCATAAATTTTCTCTTAACTGAGCAACTGAGAAGGGTTTTTTTTTTCGTGTTTTATTTTTTTCCTCTATCATCTGCTTGAGGGTACAAAGTATGTCTTCTGTGTATTTTAAAAGCTTGACAGATTGATACTTTTTCTGCATCTGAGTTGAAAATGTTGCTTTGTACTTGACGAATGAATAGATGGTTGTTTTTAGATTGGCTTGACATTGTTGTCAAGGGCTTGCTTGGATCATGTCATGGACTATTTTTATTTTTTGAGCATCCATCATACATTGCAGTCTTGGTACTTGCTTCATAGATGCTGGGTATCCCAGAATTTGCAATCCAGTTGAAGTGAATTCAGCGGATTTCTTAGTTGTGTAGTTTCTCATATCAGGCTGTCTATAGTCTCTGAGAAAATTAACCTGTTAATTAAACCTGTTGTAAAATACATATATGAGTCGTACATTTTCTACCCAAAGGAATGTGACTTGTGAAATACAAGAAAAACTGAGTGTTGATGATGAAGAAATGATTCTTTCTTTCTGAAAGGATTAAGAAAATAATAATAATAATAATAATTGCTCTCACTTAGGGATAGCTGAAGATAGTCTGTATGCTTCATGAGCCTTATCTGAATTCATATTTACAAGGCACTTTGGGATAGTTTTTATATCCTCATTTCACTGATTAGAGCTTCTGAGAGCTTAAGCTACTTTTCCAAATCATATAGCTAGTAGACAACAGATTAACCAGCTAGACTACAGATTTGTTTGATTTCAAATGTGTACTCTTCCTAGCTACATTATGACATTGAGTTTACAATAGATCATTCTAATTTAAAACGAGCAGTATAAATAAAAAATACCAATTTTTGGAAGCGTTATTCACAGGTAGGTGGTAGTTTATGGTGGCTGACAAGGCTTAGAAATCTTGCACATATGGGAGAGAGGAGACCCCGAATTCTATGCCAAGAGATTGGTCTTTATGGTAGGGGCATAATACTTGTAAATACCATGGAAAATTTATAACAAAAAGAAACCTAGAAAAAACCAAATAGACAGTGGCTATATTTACTCACTGCTAATTGTCTGATATAAATCAGTGTTTCTCAGTTTAATTTAAGAACAGATGTACACTTGCTTCCATGACAATGTTAAAACAGTAATGTAAATCCAGTCTAAATTGCTTTATAACTGAGTCCAGAGAATGACTATGTGTTTGCTTTTGAATTTATAAACCTGTTCACGCTAAGAAGTACTCACTAGTTAATGAAAAAAAGCAGGAGCAAATTTCATGCGCAAATGACACTACTTCAGGAGGTGAATGTCAAATGATACTAGAAGGCACACACTGAACTAGTTCGCATTAATGGGAATAGGAAAAAGTCGGGGAGACCTTATCACCTCATAGCCCAAGGTAGCTGAGATATCAGTCATATCTGGGTATACCCAGTTTTTCAGGACATGCATCAGACCCACTTTCTTCAAGGAGAATATTAGTAAAAGTAGCTATCTCATTTAATTAAATTATTTGGAACTTTACTGATTTTGAAGTCTAGATATTTAGTTTACAAATTTGTTTTGTCTCCATAATTGCAAAAATGTACCACTTTAGAAGTTTTACCATTTTAAGTTAGTAAATATGAAGTCCATAGCAAGACCAACATAGGGAACCTATGATAATTCTATTCTCTTAAGTTTGAAAACTATATGATGAACCGTTTCTACAGAGACGTGTTAAGATAGTGTATGAAGGAAGAAAAGATAGTGGGTGGGATGAAATTTCAAGAAAGAATAATTAACAGACACATAAATAGGAATAAGGATATGGCTTGATTAAAGCATGAATTTTTATTTATGATAGGTAGAAATAGAGACCATAACAGTCAGAGTTATAATGTGAAAGGAGTTAATATGTACTCTTGAGGAAGATAAAGAAAAGGTGACCTAATTTGAGTTATCTCCATAATGTACCCTGAGAAAAGGATTTGGAGTGAAGGAGATTATCTGGGAGGCAATCCCAGGACACCCTGAAAGGGAAGTGGGAGGGGAAACGGTAGATAAAGGGGGACATTACCAAGCAAGCTCCCCTCTGCATCACTAGAGCTCAGTCTCACCGTGGAATTCTAAGAACAAAAGCAAAACATGGACCTTAGGGTTATCCTATTATTGGGCAGGTAGTCTGGGATGTACCTACTTCCACTAATATTTGGTTGAAAGATTTTCCCAGGGCACATAGATTCTGAAATACTTTTGATGTACTGCAAAAGAAGGAAAGAGGGCCTGAGGCCAAACAGCCTTCAGGTAGAGTAAGGCAGGTGCCTGAGGTTAGCAGGAGAGCTGTGAATGAAGTAGTGGTAAGGCCAAGCGTGTATGAAAGAGCTACTGCTGCATTTGCTACCTGATCTTAAGGCTGCCAGTTTTGTTGATGGAGACTGACTGGCATTTTACAGTGTCTGCTATGTGTCAGGAATTGGGATGAATACTTTTATTGTTGATTCTTAGAAAAATTCTGTAGTATAGAGTTTCCTCTCCGTGTCTCCTATGAAGAGAATAAAACCCCCTCTTAGAATGTTTAGTACCTCTTGCAGATCACACAGCTAAGTCATATTGAAGTTGGAATTAGGAATCAGATTTCCAATTCCAGAAATTGAAGGAGAGACTTTTTATTTATTTATTTATTTGAGGCAATATCTTGCCAAGTTGCTAAGTTGCTCTGTTGCCCTAGCAAGTCCCTAAACTAACGTGTATGAAGTCTGTACCTCTGAAAAGCATTCCATCTGAGGGTACTGAGCTTATGAATTAGCTAGAAAGGTAAGAGTAATAGGTAACATCTTAATCCATAGCAGATGTACATAATAGTTAGAAGCAACTAAAAATTTATATCATATAGTAGGGCATGTCTTATTTTTAAGTATGTAGAATACATTATACTTATTTTTGGGTTAATGTCATAATTTTTACCATACCTATAAACTATACAATTTATTTATTAAAAATAAAATTTCGGATAATATTTCCCTGACATAAACTTAACTGCATTTATATTTAAACTTTATGTTCACAACTTTAAAAGTTACCTTCCAAGTAGTAATAATACCCATGGACTCGTGAATTCAGTCTTCTGGCTATACATTTTTTTAAAAAACCTATTTCTTTCTAACACATAAAAATGCATAGAAATCTATTGAAGTGAAACAATCTCAGTGTGTCGTATCAAATTGTCTTATATCTCAGACTGGGAACCACCAGCTTAAATGATTAATTCCTATGGACTTTAGGTGAGGAAGAGTAGAGCGAACTTGTAGTGACTCTGTTAAAACATGTGAATTAATGAATGCTCTCCTTTCCCTAAGGCCATACTCAGAATTATGGCTTGCATATTTTGTCTGCCAGGAAATAGCATATTAATAAGAATTTCTTTGGTCTTCATAGATATTTTATATAATTTAGCATTAAAAACAGCTTTTAGATAGCAGTCTCTCATGAGTGTTGAAAAGACTTTAGTTTCACTCTTACTCTTTCAATAATAGATCCCACGAGTGAACAAGGTTACACATTTCACAGTTATAATCATCTTTGCCCAACCTACTAAAGTTAGGAATGCATTAATATAGCATAGCACGTTATTTCTTCTAGGCTGCTTTATAATTTGTTCAGAATGATTGAAAATCTTACTAAAAGCAATTCAGACACTTCAAAAAGAACTCATCACTCATGATAAAAGACATAGTCTAAAGAAGTATCTTTAGCTAATTTTGAAGAATCATTGAAATATTTTTGAAATCAGCCTTCTTGGTTAAAGTGGATTTAGAAATCTGTTTACAGTCAGATATTCCTAGGCTTATTTTCATTAGTTTATGAAATCTGGACTACCGATTAAAAGGCGATACCTCAAAAAGTTAACTACTTTAATGGTAAGTCTTTCTAAAGTGCATTGTCTACTTTCAGACCTTCTTCAATTATATTGAAACTAATACAGATTTTCTCATATAATTTGGGATCCTTGGTGTACTTTCACTTGTGTACTGTGATGTAGTTTTTCAGTTTTCCATTTCCTGTCTCTGATTTCTCTTAGCTTTACCCTGCAGCTCCTATACTTGCATCTCTCGTGAACCTCTGCCTTAACTGTCCCTTTTCCAGTTGGCGACTTTCAGTTTTCTGTGACCTTTGAATTGGATAATGGTGTTTGTTAAGTGTATTATTGTAGCGTGAGAGGCCCTTGTCTCCTGCTTATGATTTGGTGTAATGTTGTGACGAGCTACAATTAGGAGAGAATTAAAAATTAAGTAAAATATTTAGTGAACTGTATTTTGGGTTTGTTTATTAGTTTGATCCTCAGTAATAATGAATTTAGGAGTGCTTCAAAATCATGTGATTTTTAAGGCACTCTCACATACCAGGTTGGATCTATTCTAGACCAAGTTTACCTTTGTTTTCTGTGGAGACTAGTGCCGTAGTTGATTGATTGATTTTGATACAGTGAACGACGATGTTATAAGACGTTTCATGTTGGCATGATGGATTATAAATGAGATTGAATACGTTTTGGTTACATTAAAGGATTTCTGAGGTATTGTTGACTTATGGAACAATTTCTTTAAGTAGGCTCTTTGCTGTTCTGTTAATAGATAGCGCTGTTTTCATGACTGGTGGCAGAGTATTCTAAGTAGCAAAATAAAAATTCATGCTGTTTTATTAATTTTTGCTTCATATCTTCATGAACTTAAGTAGAAGAGTAGAACCAACATTAATGAAGGAATCAGGAACAGAGTGTAGAAATACCTCCTGACGTTCCTGTGTAGTTCCTACAAGCAGGTAACTCTCTTACATGGAATATTATAGAAGAGAACAACCTGAAAAAAATCCCTTTTAAAAATGATTAACTTATTTATCTTGAAAATGTGTAGAGAAAGACATCAAGGCTTTGTAAAGTAGTTAATCAAAAAATTTGATCAATTATACTTCCTCTAGAAAAGCTGTGAGATAAAGATTAACACACATTATTAACTATCAAGCATTCTTACAATAGAAATTTGGAAGAATGGAAATGGAGGCAGAAATGGGTCATGGAAAAACCAAAGTATGTTATAGTCTCATTAAGACCTCGGTTCAACACAGGAAGTTAAAGCAACTCCTCAGAGTTGTTTTTAGTGGGCCAAAAGCTGGGGCTTTATTTCCATAATGGCTAATATTTCGCATGGAGTCAGGCCTATATACCCCAGTTAGTGGATGCAATTCAACCAGGAAGAAGCCATGATCTTGAGGAACTTCTTGTCACCTGAGACTGCTCGTTGAGAGGGTGCCAGCTAAGAGCTGTACCTATCACTTGTATTGGTATTCCTCTGTAGGAAAAGTGCTATTTCTGGCTGCTTTCAAGATTTTTTCCTTTGTCTTGAGTTTTCACAAATACAATTATAGAATGTCTTGGCATTTATTTCTTTGGATTTATCTTATGGCAGTTCACTTCTTGAATCTATTAGTTTCTATCTTTCTCCAAATTGAGACATTGTCATCCGTTATTTCTCCAAGTACTCCTTCAGCCTCAGTCTTTTTCCCTCTAGTTTTGGAATCCTTTGGGTCGGTTCCACAGATTCCTGGTGGTCTGTTCGTTTTAGGAATCTTTTGGTTCTCTTAAAACCCTGTATCTAGTAGGTAATGACACTATTTAGGTATAGCTCACAGGCTCGAGCCATTTTAGTGGGCTGCAGTTCTGATGGTGGTTTAATTTTCTGAGCATCTGTGGTTTTGTTTTGATAGTCTTGGTGTATCTGGTATGATCAGACCCCCAGGTTTCCTACAGATGCTGCCTCAGGGCCCAGAGGATTTTTTGTTTGTTTGTTTGTTTTAATAGATCGGGCATCTTGATCCTTCTGGGTGAAAGAAAAGAATGTCTCTGGCTAGCAGGAGGAAGAGAGCTTTCTCACGTGGCTACTTATTGTGATGGAAGTATCTCCTTGCTGAGTCCTCCGCTCCTTGGTGTCTCTTGGTAGTGGAAGGGATTCTCAGGCATGGTGTGGTAGGAATGCCTTGAGGTCAGAAGTTTGTTGAGTCAGGATGGCCCCTGCCAGTGCTCTACAATTATCACTATGTTGGGGGTGAAGGGTAGTTTCAAGCCCATAGGTCTTCCTGGTAGGCAAGTTATAGAAACCAGGTGCTCTTTGCTAATGCCACCTTATGTCTTCAGTCTCCTACGCAGCGGAAGAATGCTTTCTTTGCAGATTTACGAGCTTATTCTTGGTGGAGCTACAATAGCTATCTCCAGACCTGATGGCTCAGCTGCTATCGTCAAGGTTTTTTGTTCAATTTCAAGAAGTGATTCTAGTAGGGTTGCCTTCTATTGCTCCACTAGGTGTCAGAAACCTCTGGTCCTGGGTCACCTTCATTATTGCAGCTCTGATGTTACTTCAGCCTCTGAGAGGAAAAGGACTGTTCCAGTCAGTACACCTTCTCCTCGTACCATCTCTATTTCTCCTTTATTTGCCTCTTATGTTATTTCAGGGCTTATAGTTGTATTTAGTTAGAGTAGATGTATAGAGGAACTGAAAGAAGCCAGTGCCTTATTTTTCCATTCTGAGAGGGCAAAATTTAAAAAAAATTTCATTATCATATCATTAGCAAGTTCTGAATTTTTTCTATAAGACCTTATGCATAATGATTCTAATGTGTATATATAAAATGTGCCTATTAAATAATGCCCTATAATTTATACATTTATTGTATTTATTTGATTTAGTATGTTTATTGTATTAGCATTTATTCCCAGAAATTTCCCAGTCATTCATGGTAGCTTCTTAACAAATGTAGTTAAGTAATTAAATTATAATTTATACTTTCTATTAGGGATAACAGTATTGAGGCATAGGGATTTAGAGGATTTGTCCAGAATTTATATACCTAATTACTGGTTAAATGAGACATTAGTATTAAATGTTAAGTATTTTCTTTGATAAACATCAAATCCTTTGAATATGGATTACAATATATAAATTCTCTTATTAACTGTTGCTGCTTCATCTTAATGCGTAATATTGAGATGTCCCAGGGTAACATTAGAAATGCAGATATTTAATTGTCCTATGACATTATTAAGTAATTATAATTCTTAAAAATCCTCATTCAGTAATCAGCTTCTCATCAATGGTAATACTTTTGAGATTAAATGCAATGCTTTTCAATGCATTAGGATAATCTGTGTTGTAGAGTACACAGTTGGCCTGATGAAACTGTAGTAACAAAAGTAATTGATGTTTTTTGATATGCACAAGATGAAAGTTATAATTTGTCTCCTGTGTACAGGAAAATAATATCTTTTTTGATAAGTTTAAATTTGATAGTATAAAACTATATTTTCCACATTTCAGAGAAGGTGATTATTTAATTTATTTATAGTTAGCATAAATGTATTTATTGGATATTTGAGCACTGCAATATTTAATTATGTATTAATAAAGGGCAACCAAAATTTGAAATGGAACTATTAGAGTTATGTAATAGAAAAAAGTAAAATTATAATCTTGCTTTTTCTCTTTTCAAGTTATAAAAAAGATTCATTATTTGGAAGCTATATCCTTAAGTATATAGAGTGCTAATGATAAGGAATAATTACTTAAGGGATAATCTGGCATTCTAGAAAATGTATTGATTTAGCTTCTGATGAATCATCTCAATCATTGGATTGATGACTCATTTAGTAGCCCATGACTTTGAGAAAGTAAGTTACCCTTTATTTTGACCCCAGTTTTCTTATTTACTATAGGAAAAGTAAAAATTTCCACTTCACAGTATTATTTGAAGATTGAAAAATGTGATGCAAGCCAAGTTTTAAACATTGTCTGATAATCGATGCTTAGATAATTGTCATAATAATCTAATTGTCCATTCTTTTATTAATTGTGAAAATGGACATGTTTTCTTACCTTGGTAAGTTTGCTAAAGTATGTGTCATCTTGTGACAGGCTTGGTGATTCACAGCATGACTTTCTGATAGAAGTGAATCACATAAGAGCTCATTTTAAAACTTTCATAACTATGACCACAAGCCATATTTATTGCCAGTAGTTATCTCAGCACTGCTTGATAATCCAAGTATTACATGAGGGCAGATGAGCAGGGTGAGGAGCCGGTCAGCTACCCCATGAGTCAGCATGCTTTAGGTGTGTAATAGGACTGTAACAAAGTGGAAGATTATTACATTTAAATGCTTTTTTAAAATTGGAAAACAAGTTGAAACATCTTCTATTAAATTTTCTTTAACAAAAATGTAATTCATACTACTAGAAAATATATTTATATTACTATAGTAGTTAAAATACAGAAAAAAGCATAAATCATGTGTATTAAATTCTGGTTCTTATACTGCCACTTGTTGGCAGATGGGGGTCGTAGAACTTGGATCTTTCTATGACAGCTGTTTAAGAGTTCAAACTTGAAAGTAGCCATTCATGACTTTAAACGTGGTTCCAGACTTTCATCTTGAGCATGCTGCTCAATTGTCTGTGTTACAAGTAAATTTTCTTCTATAAAATGGAAATAATAAACAATGGCTCCTTGTAGGAACTAAGTGAGCCACTAACATGCTTAATATCTTTTTGTAAGGATTCAGAGCATGAATTTATTAATAGAATTGGATTATTAGCTGAGATTGCTGTTAAACATTGTATACCATCTCCCTTCAGCCTTTCACTGAATTTGTTACATTAATATAAAAGCAGTATGTGCCTACTATCTTGGCATACATGGAGGTACTTAATAGTTTTAAGTGAATGTAAACCTAAAAGTCAGTTAAAATATCATGAGAATAGCTTATTTATTCTTGAAACTGTTATTGAACTGAAGCATTTCCTAAATTTTTGATAACATTTCACATCTTTTTAATACGTTAATGTTTTCTGAACTTTCTTGTCCTTAAGCCTCTGAAGTATACTTTAAATTTTCAATGAACTTAATTAAAAAGTAGTAGGAACCTTTGGGTCTAATATTTTCTAGTCAAATTTTCAGTTTGCTTTGAGGTTCAAGACATAATGTCTATATAATAAACGTAAAAATGGCCAGTGAGGCTCACCTTTTGTTAAGGTGACTTTATTGCCTTTACCCTAAAAGCAGGATTTTTTTAGAATTTTATTTTTAAGCTCAATCAGGAAATCAGACTGAACAGCTTTACAAATATAATTGAAAACTTTTTACTGATGTGTTTGTATTTAAATCAGAGACAGCCCAATGAACTGAATCTGTGTCCACCTACCAAAGAATTTCAATTCAGGTTTATTATTGGTAGACATAAAAAGAATACTGACCGTTTAGTTGTTCCCATGGCTATGCTTATGAATATTATAATTTGGCAAATTTTTACTTATTTTAGAATACACAGTATAATACACAATATAAAAATTTAAAGTCTTCCTTTTTAAAAAGGCGTATGCTCTGTTACTCATTAATTCTTTGGAGGATTATTCAGTAGAAACTTCTGTTGGTAGACACACACACATAAACTCTCACTACAGCATTGTGTATATGCAATGGGAAAACTTTCTAGCACCTAAATGGCTATATCATAATCGAGTGGTTTCACTCCAACTTTGGAATGTTATTGTGAAGTATGTTATTTTATTAGCACAATGAAATGTGATATTTAAAATGATAATATCACATATTACAACCTCCAGAAACCACAATTATGTGTGGAATTATGTGAAAAGAAATGGTAGAGGAATTGAATTTGCTTGGTACGCTTATTCTTTCATATATTGCTTTGAAAGAATATATTTAATACTTTCTCATATTACAATAATTGTGTATTATTTTAACATGTAATTGTGTAGTATTTTAACATATTAATATATTTTCACTAATAAAATTGGTTCCCTATTTTAATTACTTCTCAAATAAGGCCTAAGAATAAGAGCCACCCCCATGCTGATCTGAGGCCCTATGAAGGAATACCACTCAGGCTAGCCATGAGGAATGGTAGGTTAGATAGACTACCTACAAGGCCTGTTCAAGCAAGGTCCCAGCTAGTAACAGATACAACAATTAGGCTATGATAATCTGAAGGGAGTTTATTTACAAAGGGAATAAATGCAAGAGTTGGAGTCAGATGTGGATTAGAAGACCCTTAATGAGCTGTTTTGGAACTTCAGTCCACCAAAAGCACAGCCCTGGCTACTCTGGGATCCAAGGGACAAGGTGTGCGGGTGACCATCAGAATCCATAGAGGAAGTCATCCTTTTGAGTAAAGGACTGGAATTAGAGCTTTTGTTCAAGGGACAGAGTTCATTCATGTTGAAGGAACCCAGCAAGAGCCAGAGAGTAAAAAGTCATGGAGGGCCTACAGGTTGGCAACTTGAGCAGAAGAAAGGGAGAGAAGATGGAGAATAGGTCTCAAGGAGTAAACAGAAACTATTTGGCAGAAAATAGCCAACGTTCTTTTTAGACTAAATAATTAAAATAGGCCAGAAAAGGGGAAGAAACAAGTTACAATGTGCAAGATACTGATATCCATTCTCTTTATGCCTCATAGAATTGGTTTTTAGTTGATTTAAACCCAAAGGTAGAATTTAAAAACATAATCTGAAAATAATCTTTTGCTTCACTATCCCCTGTACATAAATACTAATTTCTTCCCCAACCTCTGGTGAGGGCATAGAAAGGCCAACATGAAGGGTGGTAGAGGATTGAAGTTTGCAAGATGGACGAAGCCTCAGCCCTCACGAAGTGCTGGACTGTGGGCCTGGTGTGCATGTTTCTAATAGTGAAGGACTTTTACTTAGTCCCAGCATGATTGGCAGCAGTGGCCCTGTAATCATGGCTATGGAGTGGGAAGCTGTTGTTTCCTGAGTCTCAGCATGTACCAGGTGCTACAAATGCAGTCGCATGTAGTCTACTTCTCTGAGAAGAGTGTAGCATGACCAATGTTCTACAGAATCACTGAGTAAGAAGCAGACACTACAAGAGTTTAGATAACCAACTGGACTTTAAGGAATTTTCTTGAGAGAGTGGTGAACTCTGGGTTAATCAATATTTATTCAGTCCCCTATCTGTGCCAAGAACCATGGATGTCATTGTTGATATCAGCAGACCTGCCCCCTATCTTAAGGGATTTTACAGCTTAATAATTGTTCTGAAGAGAGCCACCCTATATATTGCTTTTCATCCCAAATCCTTTTCTTTTTAGGATCTTTGGTCTCTCTTCTATGACTGATGGTTATTCTTTTGCCTTTTAAAAATACAGTATAATCTAAAATAAAATAAAATGTCACTTACTATTCTTTATAGAAATAACTGGAGATTCTCTAATATAAGAAATATAAAAAAGGGAATTATATAAAGTGGCTTTTTAAGGGTAAAGTTTGGTTTTAATGAAACAAATTAGCAAATCTCCCCAAGAAGTCTGTATGTAAGAGTACATGTTCTGGTTTATGTTTTAATCAGGCTACAAGTATATCATATTTCCTCAAATAAGAATATCTTTCGTTTTTCAAATTGAACATTGATGTGTATTCAAAACTTTTCTTGTTGAAGACAAGTGAAAACTGCCGTTCTAGTTTTTTTCTATATCATTACAACCGAAAGCTAATGCACATTTGAAGTCATTTTTTTCCCTACTTAGATAAGCCCTTGTTTGCCTTTTGGAAAATCGCGGGTTGGGCTACTCAAGTAATCATATTTTTGAAACTGAGCCAGCATTATCATTATCAAAATTACAATTGATTTAGTATATACTGTCAAGAAGGATGATGCTGAGTAAGAGTACATGCGGATTTCTCTGATTTTGCACTGGTTGCATGGCATTATGGAACTTTAGCAATCCCTGATGAGGGTTTGGTTTTCTCTTTAATAATTCCTCAGATGATTCTCAGTAGAATGACATTCAAAAGGCTCCATTCATTGTATTTTGCAACCAACTTTGGCTGTGATTTAATGTATACATACAAATGCATACATTCATACCACATATTTATAGGTTTTAAGGACACTGCTAGACATCCCACTTGGCACTGTTGGTGTTAGAATCTTCTCATTGGACTCACGCTGGACAGTGTACTTAACATCTTTGGTCATCTTTAATTTTCACTTAAAAAATAGCAGTTGGGCCTAGTAATTATTCCTAGATGTCACTGAATATGTAGAATCAGCTGTTGAGACAAGGTTGGCAGAACTAAAGCAGCTGTAGGTCCTCCCTTGTATTTCACCCAGAGCAATTATCTGTTGGTTTGTTTTATTTGTTAATAATCTCAAGTAAGTCTTCCAGTTCCTAATGTCTTTTCACGTGTTTATAAACAGTGGGGGCCATTGTGTTCTATTTTTGGCTTCATGGTGAGTTACAGCTTAAACAGCTGCACAGACCCAGGAATAATCAATGGTTCCTTTGAGTTCTGCAGTGAGCATGAAATGTAAAGTATTAATCATGTGTTTATGTTTGGTTTCTACATGTGAAGCAGTTAAGGTAATACTTAATTTTCTGTCTTTGTCAGTTTCAAAGCAGAAAATTATGCTGCAGCCACAAAGCTCTGGCATTCTGTTAATTTGGTTTCGAAGGTGTAATATCTAGTAAAGCATGAACAGACGGCTTTTGCCAAACTGATGGCTGTGTTTGTCTGTGTGGATCGTATTTCCGTAGCTGCTAGTTGAGGTAGCTGCTCCCTGTATAACGTTTTCCTAGAGTCATGCCATGTGCTTGGGATTTTAATGTTAGGGTTTTTTTTTTTAATTTTGTTTTGTTTGTTTTTAGCACCTTATCTACTTTGAGTTTCAAAGTCTAGGGTATATAACGTATTAAATGGTATTATTTCACCTTTTGTACCTTATGCGATAACGTGTTGTGAATGTTTAGAGTTTTGAGAATACTGTTGCCAAAATAATGTTGACATCCCGTGTGTTATATTGTAGTAAGAAAGGATAAATAAATGGAGCTATCTGGTCAGAATTCTATTAAAATGAAAACAATTGTAATTTCTTTTGTAATGATGAAAAACAAAAGCGCTGCACAAATAGCTGTAGTCAGTGTTTAAAGACTAATCTCCCACATTGTGGCTTGTTTGACAAGATAGTCTTGAGTGAGGTGGAAATGAAGTGGGGAAACAAATAATTACTGTGGAAATGACAGAAATTACTGAGATAATAAAATCAAATTATTTCAAATAATCTGAGGCCAGTGTAGCTTATAATTGACATACGTCTTCCAGTTCTACATTGTACCTCAGACTTGATTATTTTTCAGGATCATAAAGTAAAAGAGGTGTTAGGAATGTTAAAGAATAATGGCTGGCTCATCTTAGCTTAACTGTTTGTTTTTCAAAGATTATTAATGAAATTGCATTGATCAAAATCTGTTAACCCTGAGAGAAGTTAACTGATTCACAGATCTGGATGTAAAGGTGTGCACTACCATTTTAATGATCCCAAGTCCACTCTAACCATGAACGACATTATTAGTGGACCATTATGCTCTTTCAAATGAGTACCTACTTTTCCTCAGAAGCATTCTTAAATGAGAGGCATGGTAACTTTTAGTTAAGGAATTAAAATTGTTTGAAGCGTGTCTGCCCTCTGATTGATTCTCCATTTCCTGATGGAAGGATATAAACAGGATAAACAGGACTATTGAATTACCAATGTGTTCAGTAACTGAAGTCGAATTAAGGAGAAGTCACATGGCTCTTAGCTCAGTTTTAGGAAGAATGCTATGTGTCAGACAATACAAAGCTTTTCTTCTACATAGGCTGGAAAAAATGTGAAAATTTTAGAAGGAAAGGTACTTCAGGTATCTGAGTTGTTATAGCTTTGTCTTGCATTGCTAGTAATAATATGACTTGCAGTCCATTTAGAACCTTTTTAGTAATACACGCTTATTTATGGTGTTAGGGTTATTTAAAAAATTTTTTGTGCCACATTTTATAACATCTTGAGTTTTTATTTTTAATTTTACAAAATGATATTATTTTAAAGTGAATACATTCATAGGTAATTTAAGAGAATTTTTAAAGAAGTATATAGTATATTTTATTTGTACTTTAAGAAAAAATAATCTAATATTGTCAATTTGTTATGTTTATTACTAATTTAATAATACCAAGAGGGGGGTTTCTCCACTATGTTCATTAATGCCCTAAAACTTTGATAATTTTAAATAAAATTTAATGCCAAATTTAAATGAAAGTAAAATTTCTCATAAACTATTAAAAATTAACCATTAGCTTATGTATTTTAAATAAATTCTCCCTATGTACTGCTATGAGATTAGCTTTACATAGCAGTTTTCCCATTTTATGTTCACTGTTATTTTTACTTACATATGTTTAAACTGTTCTAGTCATTGAATTACTTTGAGTGGAGGCAAAAACACAGTTTTCATTTTAACTTTACAATAAATGAATCTTTGAGACAGAGTTTAGAGAAATAGCGCAGCGAGCTCAAGGCCCTGAGTTCCATTCCCTAGCACATGAAGTGGGGAATGGTGACAGCCCATGCCCATAATCCCTGCACTTGGGAAGCTGATGCAGGATTACTGTAAAGTGAAGGGCTTGACTTTGTAGTGAATTGACTACAAAAGAAGACTCTTGTCTCAAAAAAAAAAAATCTTTGAGATAATTATCATTTTTTCTCCTTCCTTTGATAAGCACGGGGCCATTTTGTTTTCAGGAAATATGAATTCAGATGTATCGGTTGGTAAGCATGCTCGAAGAAGAGATTTTAAAGTCTTACTTTAGAAGCACTGCCTTCACGTTCATAACCATCAAGTTGTCTTTGTCCCTTTTTTATTTCTCTTTGTGCAATTCTAGAAATATTACAAAGCATGTCCATCGTTCTCACTAGCAAGAAATGTGGGCAGGGACATAAGTATACTTCACGCATTCTTATTCACTAAGCATTTGAAATAAACATTAAAGACATCTTTAATTATACTTGATTTTATATATTTAAAAAGGGCCTAAGGTTTCTCTTTCCATACACGTCAGTAAATAAGTACCTCAGATGTCAGAAAGTATTAACTAAACCTGCAAATTATCTCATTACTAGTAAACAGTTATTTCCAGGAATGATGGCCTGTACCTGTGATTCCAGGTTCCTGGAAGGCTGAGGCAGGAGGATTTTAAGTTTGAAGCCAACATCAGGAATTTAGGAAAACAGTTCTCAAATTATAAAAATAAAAAGGCCTCGAGATGCAGTTTACTTCTCCCTGGGTTTAATCCTGAGTACTAGAAAACACAAAACAAGAGCTAAAACAAACAAATAAGACCAAGAAAACAGGTACTGAAAGTTTGTTATTATAGATACAGTCCAAATTGTTAAACTCAGGCATTGTTTTCAAGGAGCTTCTGATCTAATGGGTATATATCTCTATTTAATAGAAATAATTAAGTAGAAATTAAATGACTTGTGCTAGACACATTAGTATCATCTTCAAATTATTAAAGTAGAAGAAATATTAATCCATCTGACCGAAAAATGTTAGATGGTCGGTTATTGGGTTCTGTTTGCTTGCTTTTGCCAATTTGCTGAAAATTTTTGCTAATAATGCCAACCTTAAAAAACTGTCAGGGAACAAAAATTGACAAAATATACTTACTTTGATGGGATCTTTAACAAAACTATTATTAGAGATTCTAGTTATTGGAACTGCTTTCCATATGATTAAACAGCTTAAATGAAGTTGCCGTTAAAGAATGGTAATGTACATAATGTTTTAAAAGTGTACCATGCAGAATGCCACACTTTTATAAAAATATTTCTACATTGATGTTAAAATATTATAGATATACTTATCTAGACATGAGTACATATTACATATAAACAGACTTGACAGTCAGCCAGGATCGGAATTCCGGTTCCTACACCAGCTCCCACTCACCCACCCACATCTATTGGACAAATGCCTGTCTAAGCAGATGGGCTTTGGGCTGTGCTCTCAAAACAGACACCTCCACCTTTATTGAGCAAAACGCTGTGTTAATATAGGCTGTGTTGTGTTATTGTGCTGGTGGGAGCGATAGTTTGAGTGAGGAGCTACTATTTATTTTCTTGTTGTATATTGTTGGAAATACATTTTTTTCTTATGAATGAATATGCAGCACTGGAGGGCAACAGGTGGTGTCTTAGGGACCTGGAAAACTCATCAGTAGAGGAGTTGTTCTCAGTCAAATATGAAAATAAAAAATCAGCAGGTGTGTGAAATGCCACGTGGTTTTACAAATGAATGTAGATACAATATTAGAAAATGTTTGAATTAGCCAAGAGACATGGTTTGATCATGAAACTTTTCTCATTCACCTACGGCTATAAGACAAGTTTGAATGTTTATTTGTCCTCATGCTCTTTCAAAAACTTGGCAATTCAATGGTTGCAAAGCTCTCTAAGTTAGTGTGGTAAAGTCCCGACCAAGGTCTATGCACCAACTACACATTATATTTTGGTGAAATCAGAGGGATATAAAGACAGTGTGGCAGCTCATTTGATGACATCAGAAGTGAGTTTTGTTTCTGATTTTCTTTTAATAGCACTGCTACTCTGTATTTGTGACAAAAAGACGGAGCAGAAGTCAAGAGTACGACTAGATAGCCCTGTACTGGTTAGACTGTGTGAGGCAGAATTTGATGCAATATTGTCATATTGAAAAGAACTTAAAAGACCTTTTCTCCTGATGCTTTTTTTTTATTTAATAAATTTCTCTTGTTGCAGCGCTCAGCAAACCGTCACATATTTAACTTCACAGAAGTATGAATACAGACATTTATTCTTCAACTAATTCATTATTTATTGGTTGAATAATTAACACTGCTAATATTCTTTTTGAATTATGGCAATGCTTGGTCTGTGGAAAGCAAGAAAAAATTCAAGTAAAAGAATCACATCTCTTTCTTAAATTATTTATTTGATCTTTTGTAGGCTACATTTTCCCACAAAATAGCAGATCTCACTTCCCACTTACTTGCCTAATCCTATCACAGGATTCTTTTAATGGCATGAAATGATATCTAGGACACCTAAGAATTCTATGGAATAAAGTTCAGTGCGTCATATGTTAAATTCTGTTTTCTGGTTATTATACTCACATAAACATAGATATAATATCTCATACTGCAGCAAAACCTGCAAAGAAATTGTCAGAAGATTTGACCTCTTGAATTAAATATAAGTGGGATTTTTAGAACTTATTTGGCTTCTGTAAAATATCTGGGTTGAGTTAATGTATAAATAGATAAAAAAATTACACAGCATCGTTTGACATTCCTTTCCCCCGAATTAATACTAAAAGGAATAAAGCTATTATTAAAGTTCTCATGCTGCACAATGTCTTGAGATAATTTAATTTTGTAGTGTTTAATTTAAATAATCATAGTGTTTTCTTGTTAGTTTGTCCTTTGAAATCACTGAAATTACCCAAGTAACATTGTTCTATTCCGAAAATCTGTTTAGATATTGATGAAGAGTAAAAGGATTGCTACATGTACTTTCTTTTATCAAGAGGAAATATATTGTCAAAATACGCATTTGAGGATAAAAGGAGCTGAAACAGTAGAATATTTTAATTTTATACCACCAAAAAATAGTTGTACAGACTATCTAGTAAAGAATTTGTTTTGTGTATGTATATTTTATAAGACATATGATAATTCCTACCTTTCTTTTGAAATATTCTGTCATGGTATATTATGTGTATGTTATTTAATATCTTTTTTTATTTTAACAGCAAATGCCAGTCTTCTTGGAGGAGGTGGTGGTAAGTACTGGACTCAACTTAAAATACATTTTTATTACACCATTTATCAGATGTTTAGTAAATTCAGTCATACTTATAAGAAGTTAAATTTACTTTAGTCCTAGGTTACAAAAATTATAATATTCCAAAAACTAGTTTATGGTTTTTAAAAAAAATATTAGTCCAGTTACCCTCCAAACACATGAGATGTTTGGGGATATTTTAAATCTAAACTATAACAGACATGAAAAATGTAGTCATTATTCCTATGTAGAATCAATTGACTTTTAAAAACAGATTCTTAACTAGAAAATGTTATTCTTATTGTCACACATCAATGCATGTTCTATATTAAAATATTATGAAGAGAATTTGGGATTTGAAGGTGAAATTATAGTGTGAAGACCATGAAAGAGCTACATAATATCCCCAGACCTCCCCTTTGAAAATGAGAGTAATCCCAGATACCAAAGATGCTTATTATGAGGATTAAATAAGAATGTCTGGTATGTAATAGGATAGTAGGGGATTAATAAATATGTTTTCCTGGATTATTTTGATTATTTTAGAAAATTTAAGAACACAGTGTTTTTGATTGTACCTTTCTGTGTATTTTTAGGGAAATGGGAGGGAAGATTTCTTATTAGTTGGATTCTCAGTCATATACCTTTGTATATGGCTGGTAGGTGGTAACTGGGGAAGCTTTACATTAAAGTTTAAAATACTTTTTAAAGTTCCATTTTTTAAATAAAAGCTTTCCATGTTTATTATCTACACTACTCTGTAGAGCTGTGTGGTGTATCAGATACACACCATGGAATATGCACAATACGGCAGCTATACAAGGGAGTGGGTATGTAAGTGTATTGGAATACTGTGTGTGTGTGTGTGTGTGTGTGTGTGTGTGTGTGTGTGTGTGT